>CM070041.1:52543985-52562337 GCA_036250615.1 Ptychadena robeensis | reverse complement strand
GTATCACTTTTGGTACAGAAATCTGCACCTCAGTGAACCGCCAGGGAGGTTAATGTGACCTATAAGCTGTACCACACAATTGAAAAACAAACTGAAATCTTTTAGGTGGAGGGAAGAAAAAATTAAATAATCTGGTTGCAAAATGCCGGCTTTAGACGTCTTGATCCATGGCCAGCTTGTAGCAGACTCATGACAGCACAGAATCCTGTGTGCTCCACTAACACAGGGATTGCCGGCAAATTGTAGCCAATTAACTTGGAGGCCAAGGAGACTCCCCATCCACACTAACTGACTACAACAGGATCGGCCACAGAAAGTACAGAATGACACATTTTGACTTTGCAAGATTTTACCACTCCTTTGTTGATTTTGATGTATGCTTTGGGTCGGTGTCATACTGAAAGATGATTTGCCTCTTCATGTTCAGCCTGAAGGTTTTGTGCTAAAATTAATTGATATTTGGAACTGTTCATAATTCCCTCTATTTTAACTAAGGCCCCAGTTCCAGCTGAGGAAAAACAGTCCCAAAGCATGATGCTGCCACCACCAAGCTTCACTGTGGGTATGGTGTTTTTTTGGTGATGTGCAGTATTGTATAGTATAGTGGCAAGTGGAAAGCCTTTACTAACGAAGAAAAACAGGCTACATAATTCCAAAAGTTATGTTTGCCGCAAAAACGATACTGCAATAGAAGAAATCTAAATGTACCATTCTGATAGACTCTTACCCAAAAAGGCTGAGTGCTGTAATTACATCAAAAATTGCTTCAAGTATTAGTTTATGGGTGTGCACACTTATGCAACCACATTATTATATTCTTATATTTTTTCTTCCCTCCACCTAAAAGATTTCAGTTTGTTTTTCATGTGAGTGATACAGTTTAAAGGTCACATTAAAGGTGAAAAAGTTCTGAAATGTTTTATCTTTGTCGTATTTTTGTACAGCACAGGAACCTGACATTTTACCAGGGGTGTGTAGACTTTTTACATTCACTGCACATGGTGGATGAGGTTGGATTACCCTAACATTTAATATCCTGGAGGACAATAGTATTACAATGTAGGATATTACTTTACCATTCACATGGACAAAAAGGATGTAACAATGTAATCAAAGAAATATATATCAGCATGTCCACACAGACAGGTCTAATCAGCTGATGGGTCAGGTCAGCAGGTCAAGTGGCATGGAAGTGATTTCTATATCAAGTTCAGAGACATGGGCTCCGATCCATCAAGCAATGACAACACTTATGGCCTGCTACAGTGCTCCTCTAATAAGTGATAATATTTGATTTATCTGATATTTTTTTACATGCCATTTGATCACACCTTAAGTGCTACTTAAGCGTAATGAACCAGATCCATAAAGGGACATTATGTAAAATGACATGCCAAATGATTTACATAATATGTAGCAGTCCCATTAATAACACATTAAGAGCTTAAAATTCTTTTTTTGCTTTTCGACAACCATGGGATTTTAATAACTGTAATCTCACATGATGTTGCTGCTGTGTAAATTGCCGAAGTCCTCTGGTACCCAAGGTGAGGATGCCAAAATGAATTCCCCAGATTTTAATTTAGAATTGAAATCTAAAAAATCTTAGGGAAGGGAAATGAGGGTGCAAATATTAAGTCATTCTATTGAGTAAATCTGTTTATAAAGATGTTTCTCCATTTCCTTAGTTCCATCCTAAAAATCACCCTATATACTGCTCCTTTGTTACTTTACCCCTCTAAACTGAAAGCTTTTACCCATCCATGCATACTAATGAGAGAGATCGCCAGTAACAGACACATTCTCTTTGACAGACCTCAGTGACAGATCCATACAATCTCAAACACCTCGATGAAACAGTGCTAGAGTCCTAATGATAAACCCCTCACTGACAGACCCCTCATAACAGACCAATACTGTCAGACCTCCAGTGGCAAACCCCACCCCTAAATGACAGAGCACCCGTGATAAACCCCTCTGCGACAGACCCATACTGTCAGACCTCAACTGACAAACCCCTTGGTGACACACACCTAGGTGATAGATCGCCCATGATAAAGCCCTCCGTGAAAGACCCCCTATGATAGATCCACACTGTCAGGCCTCCAGTGGCAAACCCCTCGGAGACACACACCTAGGTGATAGAGTGCCCATGATAAAGCCCATGTGATAGACCCCCCATGACAGACCCATACTGTCAGACCTCCAATGGCAAACCCCTTTGTGACACACACCTAGGTGATAGATCACTCATGATAAAGCCCTCCGTGACAGACCCCTATGACAAATCCATACTGTCAGACCTCCAGTGGCAAACCCCTCAGTGACACACACCTAGGTGATAGAGCACCCATGATTAAGCCTTCCGTGACAGACCCCTATGACAAATCCATACTGTTAGACTTCCAGTGGCAAACCCCCTTGGTGACACACACCTAGGTGATAGAGCGCCCATGATAAAGCCCTCAGTGATAGACCCACCATAACAGATCCATACTTTTAGTGCCTTCAGTGGCAAACCCTTCGATAACACACCCCTAAGTGAGAGAGCTCCTGTGATAGATCCCTCAGTGACAGACCCTAACTGTCAGACCCCAGTGACAAATCCCTTGGTGACAGAACAGTAAGTGACAGAACCCCCCATGACAAACCCCTCAGTGTCAGACTGACAGAGCCACAGTTCAGCTTCCTGGTGTCAAACCTCTGAGTCCTTAACCACCAGCCAATAACACCAATGGCAGAATACGTCACTGACCCGAAGCCAGCAAAAGCAGTTTCCATATTGCTATTGACAAAGGTTCACTAGAAACTCACAGCTGTCTACACCATTACAAATTACCATGAGTACATTTCTGATATGTCACAACATACGATAACAATAGAATTTTTCTGAAAAATACCACTTTTTTATCATTGAATAGCTATACATGATAACCTGGCTAGGTGGAGAAATCTTCAATTTACTGCGGGCAGAAGGAAGCCTATTCTCCTTATTGCAAAAGTGTGCAAGCCACATGGTAAGTCAGAATGACCAACGAGATGAGGAAACTTGGCTAGAAGTTAGTGTATGCCTCGTTAAATGAGCAAGCAGAGCAAAACACAGAACTGGAAACTGAGCAATCAATAACAACGAGCTGGAAAGGTTAATGAGAAGAGTCAAATTGCTGCAAGAATACAATACAAAATGGGTGAAAACCCCTCAGCACAGAGCACCTCCATCCAAACGAACCATATTGTACTTTTGTACTTGAAAAGAAACCCCTATAAAAGACGCCTTCATTTACCTCCCTGTCTTTATGCATTAAAGAGAAATGTCATTTTCTGAATTTTCAATACTGGTAATAAAATCTTATTGAGATAAAATCTTGTTGATTTATTTTAAAGTTGGCTTTTGTTGTCAGGAATATGTAAAAAGTTTCATAGCAATAGTATTGTACCGTGTTAGCTATCGATTAATACAGAAAGTTTGGAATTTAAGTGATACCCTCTCTCAGTGCCACCATCAGAAATTTTGGGGCCATATATTAGGTAATTTTTTGGGGCCCCTACCACTTGCACCCTCCCCCCCCCCTGGTCTGAGGGTTCCTGCACAGGAGATTCTGCTGCAAAAGGACCTCCCTGTTCTTGATTGAGCCTCCGATTAGTTGTCTCCATCCACAGTACAACACCGCTTGAACCCCCAGATCTCATACCTCAGTATTTTCTCTTGTCAAATTTTACCCTTACGTATGCCTACTCTGACCTTTAACCCCCAGATCTCCAAACAGTCCAAACCTTTTTCTGGATAAGTCATTTACATTCCCAATTTGACACCCCTATCTGGAACCTTTCATAGTTATAAATGTTTCTCTGCGGCTGACATACATTGTATACATTTAACAATAAAACGTTTCCAGTAGTGTTGTAGTGTCGTGGAGGGCATTTCTCTTCCTCTAACGACCAGATTCTTTGAAGGTTCCAACACACTGTATCAGGCTCCCACACACCAATAAAGGAGTCCCAGGCAAGCTGGTAGGGGGATATTTACAGCTTTACTAATGGGGAATATTTACAGTCCAACACCAAACCCAAGCCTGGGAATGGGGCACACACTTTAGGAGACTACAGTTCAAAGTAAAGATGCTACCAGCTGCAGGGGAATAATAGCTTCACGTCCCAGTGAGAGGGGGTCAGGTACAGTCCCAGTGGTCAGGGCAATAGGGAAAAGCGGGCAGGTGAGGTGGAGTAGGCAGGAATCCTAACTCAGCACCTACTGGTAGCCGCATCCATCCGCTCGGGCACGTTTGAGGCAAGGCGGTCCTGGTCCAGGAGATGACCCTTTCAGTCACCACGGATGGGAGTCCTTGGATCCTGGGCACTGCTATGGGACGGCCGGCGGGAGAACCAAGGAAAAAGGTAGGAGATCTGCCCCAATTTAGGTTGCGACACACTGGCTGTAGATGGTTGAGCATCTAACCCTGGCTAAGGAGGGCCTAGGGAGGTATATTTATACCCTCTGCTTGGAGGAGGGCAGTAGCTATCTCCAGGCAGAAATCAAAAGCTACATTTTATGGCCAGAAAAAGAGCGGGAAAATAGAAGCCATAAGTCATCCCTGCACCTACTATAGAGGAATGCAAGGAAGAATTTAAAGTCATACACACATTTTTAACACAGATTATGGTGACACAGGGCAGTATATACAATTCAAAAAATATATACATATGTGGTGCAACCCTGGTCACTACACTGTATAAATGATAAAGTGTTGGTTGTTTGTACAGCTATGTAATGTGTTCGAGCTCTTATTTCAACTCAATCTGCAATATCAACATCAGCCACACGATGTCGCTAGTGTGCAGTGTAAATTTATCACATCTCCGTCACCCACATCTTTCACACACATTGGAAAGGAGGGGGGCGCTGCAGGTCTCTCCCCTCTCTGGCTACTACGCAGATGTGCGGAGGCTGCTGTCTAAAGCCCCCCATACACCTTACAATCTTTCTGTACAATCAAATTTTGTTCTACCAAAACCATGTAATATGAGGACCTTTCTAATCCTTCCAGTCACTGTGTATTCTATCAGGGAGGACCCAGCACTACACAGGTGTTGGTAGATCTAATGGAGATTGTATGGATCGACCTTAAGGTGTATGGGGGGCTTAACTGAGGTAATTAAAGAAGCAAGTTTTTAGGATGTCTTGGATCCCTTCTTCAGATTTCATGGGTATACTCACTAATACACTTTAACTACAGACACTGGTGTTCATGAAGGTCCTCGAGTTAAGCCGTTTGATTGGATTCCAGCACCTTGGACAGCGGTCCCCCCTTCCTCCACTATGATTAATCTTGTCTATACTTAGGCATGGCGTACAGAATTGGAACTAAAGTGAAAGAGAGGCATTTGGCTGATGAATGGATGGTCACCCCTCCTCCCTTCCCCTGGGGCTCCAAGCCGGCTTCATTTGCACATGATTTGTGATAACAATTCGAGGTGTTTAGAAGGCAATAGGTATGATTTATGGCAGATGCTGCAAAAGGTTTCCTTTGTTCTAGGACATAAGCAACACAGATGCATCTTCGTCTACACATGTGAGGGCGATCCATTCTCGGAGCGCTCAATGCCATGAGCACCTCACCTGAGTTATGGAACCTTTCCATAATGATAACTGCTCTCCGCCTTCACATCCATCGACCCAGGCACTGAGGAAGACACTATCTATTTAAAAGAAGACTGTTAGTTTAGTACAGTCATAAAAATGCAAAGATACCATCTACCCCTATTATACGTATATGACATCTATACCAAACCACTGAACTCTTATATCAACTTATCAAGATGTTTCCAGGTGACAATGTTCCTGGTGCTTAGTCAAGTCTTTTCTTTTATGGGGCGACGCATCTTTCAGTTGTGCTCCTGAGTTGTCACAACCTCACACGAACTCCTGACAATGACTGCAGTACACTACAAGGCCTAGTCCTATAGTTGCCACAATCTGCAAGTTGGTCCAGAGGAATGAATGACAATGAGTCAAGTCAAGTCAAAAGGTTTTGAGTCAAAATTTCAAATTTACTTTGAACTAATATTATGCAAAAGTACATGTTCCATTTGTTTTGTAATGTTCCCACAACCCTTCTCTATACCAGAAATGTTGTTAAGGATACCATGTTCAGGGGCTTGTTAATAGCTTCCGAAAAAAACTTGTTGAAATGTCATGACTATAGAGTAGGGTGGGTAAATGACAGTTATAAATCCCCTAGTATGTGTATGTTTAGTACTGTACCGTTAACATTTAACATGTGGGAGTTGCTTAGTGCCATGATGGGTTACATAAGATCTAGCGGGGGAATTCCCAGGGTTGAAACTGCTGAGAGGGCTGATCTGCACTGGAGGGTCCAGAGAAATAGACCTATGGGACCAGACGGTGCATTTCAATTAGGATATGAGTAGAGGAGACCCACTTCCCAAGTCGGGAAACACTTTAGCCCCCAACTTTTAGCTGGAGGAGCTTGAGCAATTTTATTGTCAACTGCAATCCCACTCTGCATCGGTATAGGTCTGGACTGTTTATTTGAAGAAACGATTATCCCTGCTGTCTGGGCTCATAAGCAGCGAATTAGCTAGCTAGGACAGGATATTTAAAAAAAGAAAATATGTAAAAAAAAATTATAAATAGAAGCTTTTGATTTAGAAGCTTAAACATTCTATTGCAGCAAACTATGACCTCTAGGAAACAATGCAAACAATTCTCCTCTAGGTGTTATCTTCACTTATTGCATGGAATGAGGGGAGCCAGAGCGTCTTGACATCAAGGTAACAAAGAGGCAAATTAAAAGACTAAAGCCCCCCATACACCTTTAGATCACTCCATACAATTTCCATTAGATCTACCAACAACTATGTAGTGCCGGGTCCTCCCTGATAGAATACATAGTGATTGGAAGGTATATATCACTGCTATGTAGTGCCGGGTCCTCCCTGATAGAATACATAGTGATTGGAACGTTTAGAAAGCTCCTCCTATTACATGGTTTTAATAGAAGAAAAGTTGATTGTACAGAAATTGTACGGAAAGATTGTAAGGTGTGTGGAGGGCTTAAGGCTTAAGCCGGCCATAGACGTCCCGATCTATGGCCGACTTTAAGCAGACTCTAAGCAGACTTAAGTGACGTCACCACGCTGTGAGGAGTCGGCTAGAGAATGGACAGGAATCTCGTGTGTTCCACTAACACACGTGATTCCTGTCAGATTATAGCCAATTAACTCAGAGGGGGAGGAGACTTCCCCTTCGAGTTAACAGACTGCAGCGAAGGATCGGAGGATCAGGCAGAAAAAGAACCAGCAGGACAGATCCGTGTGCTCTTCTTGTCAGATTCTCAAGGTGGGCTCCCTTAAGGCCCCCATACACGTGTCGGATTCGCACCGGATTCCGGCACGATCGATTCCGGGCGTGTGCACGCGAAACGATCGTGCCGGAATCGCATGCAGCCCACCTGGTCCGATCGTTCACGTCCGATTGATCAGGGGCTTAGAATCGGATCCGACAGAGAACCAACATGTTGGTCTTTCTCATGCGATTCTGTCCGGATCAGGGGGAGTTGCCATTTGTGAGGTGGACAATCGGACACGGATCCGTCCCGGAATCCGTTGGACAAGGTGGTATGCTGCGATGCATACTCTTAATTGGCCGATTGATCACACCTGCGATTCCCGGCAGAATCGCCGGAATCGATCGGATGATGAATCGATTGGACATGGAATCCGACACGTGTATGGCTAGCTTTATAGTTGCGGCTGACCGACCTTTATGTGCTCGGCAGGAGCGAGCATGCCGGTTGGTCTGCTGCAACTATGGCCGGGAATCGGCCCGTCTATGGGGGGCTTTACATTGCTTTAATGTCAGTGCATTGATTTTAACGCAACGCAAGCTGACGGATCACACCAACCTGATGTGCACTATAGACACATTCATTGGCTTTCAATGGATGCGTCAACATCCCTATGTTTGATGTAGTTTTAATACACAGTGGAGCCTAAGCCTAAAGGTTTTGGCCCCCGGCCTTAGTTTGCCCACATCTGCTCTAGGTCAATGTTCTTGATATGGGCAGGATTAAAGGAAGGGGAACACTGCACCCTGGTTGAAAAAAGTTTCTTTAATTGTACAACAAGATTTTTGTGAATGTTCCTGTAGCCTTGTACTGGTTCTCTGACTTTCACCCTAGAGCTGGAATTGTAATTCTACATGACTGTATTTGAAAAATGATTAACTAAGCTCCTCTGGGGCAGAAACCAATGATTTCAATTCTTCTGTCAACCACTAAGTGAGATGTTGGAGCGGGATAGCACTAAAATATCAATAAATGTGAGATGCCAGATTACAACTTCCTGTGATTAAAGGGAAATGTAAATAAATTTAAGTGGCGTTAAATGGCAATCTCACAGGCCAGCAGAGGAAAGGGATTAACTACTTTGCCCTGCTTGAAAATAGCTGTCAAAGAGTAATTGACTTCTAATGCATCATAACTGTGTGTTTTCAGCTGGACTCGGCCTCCATATATTTATTTCCCCCCCTTGCAGTATAGGTTTGTAATATCCAGCGCTCAACCCCCA
Organism: Ptychadena robeensis; assembly: GCA_036250615.1. Classification (NCBI taxonomy): domain Eukaryota; kingdom Metazoa; phylum Chordata; class Amphibia; order Anura; family Ptychadenidae; genus Ptychadena; species Ptychadena robeensis. The sequence goes on along the minus strand of CM070041.1, from coordinate 52,553,748 downwards.
AATGGTGGCAAAGGCACGGTCCATTTACCAATAATTTGGCCCTTTCTGTTGCCTAGCAACCTCAGCTCTGCAAGCATTTACAAATCAGTAATAATTTTAGGGCAGAAGGCAGTTTGTGACTCGGAGACGAAAAAATAAAAGAATTGGTCCTCAGGGATAAAGGCATCATCCAAAATCCAGAGTTTTTCTTTTTTCTTTTTTGGTTTTAAAAGCTGAGATGCTTGATTGATGCCCACTCAACGTCACGAGGAAGCGGCAAAGTGTTATAATAAAGAATCACTTCTCCAGGCAGTTAGTGTCATGGCGACAGGGATCCTACTGTCAGACGGATTGTGAGATGATTTGAGTCGTTCAGAAAGGTGACGCGCGGCAAGTTTGGAGACCTTATTGCTTGTGACAGCCAGAGATGCTGAAGTGTGTTTGAAAACCTTCCCCACTGAGACAGCGAAGCCTCTGTGTGTCTAACACGTGCGGCTGTGATTGTCCAGCAGCAATGTCCTACCGAGACCTTTTCAGGGGATAGACACACAAATATGACAAGCCACAGTACTTTTTGAAATCCCTATAGCACCAATATTATTATATAGACTGCTATGATTAAATACTTATTTACTTACAGCAAAAAGAGACCAAAACTAGACAACCCTTGGGCAGAATGTCATTGATGCCTCCACCCAAGGCTACCTAGAGTCTAATATCTGCAGAATCTGCTCCATAGTACCATCGGAAAACTCGCCAGGTACTTCCAGGTCCACCATGTTAGAAAACAATGTTGCACCCAGAAATTTCTCATTGCCGTCACCCATCGAGGGGGTAGAGAAGGATTTTGAGACAGATACAATGGTTCAAACTAAAGTAAAAGGAGTAGCTGTTTCATCAGAGTGTCAGACATCAATCTTCTTTTAGACAACCGAGAAAAAAGAAAAAGTCCAAAAAGTCCCAGTGGAGACAACTCGATAAAAATAATAAAAATAAAATATACATCCTGAAGAAGTGGCATTGTCCCGCCACGAAACGCGTCGATGACAATAAACTTGAAAAATAATCACTGGGCGCCCTTTTCATATGCTTCTTTATTTCTAGTGGGTTTAATCCCATGCTCTCCAGTTATTACGTACTACACACCGAAGTCTGAGACCAGTACGTACAATTTACTATGCCTCTCTCCGGTCCAATAGAAGCAAATAGGAGCGACCAAAATAAGAAGTTACTCTACATAGACAAAGCTCATACTAAAACAAAACACACCTTTTTTCCTCCAAAAAAGACACTTCCCTCTCCGCATATTTTTTGCGTGAGAAAATACAACATTTTTACGTCGACTTTTCTATTAACCAAAAGACAGAAGACAGAACTAACTTAATTAGACATCAATCCTTGGCTGCCGGACAGGCGGCACTCCCGTCCCGGGCTTGACCATCTAGGGCAGGGGTCCTCAAACTACGGCCCGCGGTCCTGATGAGAGAGTGTGTGCGTGTTCCACTACATCTGCCAAAAAGCAGCGTTTGCTCCCCCTTCAGTGCCAATGGACGTGTTCTGCATTTACTATGCACATACAACGCACAGCACTTACATTGACATTGAATGTGGGATGCACTTCAGATGCGTTTTCGACAAGCGCAGTGGACACAAGCCAGTAAATATAGTCCGGCCCCCCAACAATCTCGGGTACCATGAACTGGCCCCTTGTTTAGAAAGTTTGAGGACCCCTGATCTAGGGGGCCTGGGGGGCCGCTACCCGGGCCTATGTTCCACATCCTGCGAACTGGCTGACAGCAGCCTCCACACATATGCATATTAGCCAGAGAGGGAAGAGACCTGCAGCATCCCACTCTACACCTCCACCTCCTCCTCCGTGTGTGTGAAAGAAGCTGGTGATGTGATCTGTAAATTGATGGCAGGTGTTTACTATTGACATCTTGTGGCTGACGTTGACATTGCAGATTGAGATGAAATTAAAGCTGGAACACAATAAATAGCTGAACGAACAACTTCAGTTCATCATGTATACACTACTGTAAAAGTTTTTATTATAAAAGGTATACAATTTATGTAACATGGATAACTGCAAGGAAATATTAATAACTATGAAAGGTTGCAGATAGTGGTGTCAAATTGGGAATGCAAATTACTAATCCCAAAAAGTTTGGACTTCTTAGGGAGTTGGAGATCTGGGAGTTAAAGGTCAGGCAGCACTGTTTGACTACTGAGGTATGAGATCTGGGGGTTCACCATATTTCATGTGGTATTGTTGTGTGGATGGAGACAGCTAATCAGAGAGGTCCATCTGCACCAAAATCTACTGTGAATGAACCCTCAAACTGGGGTTTGCTATTGGTTGGGGGCCCAATAAATTACCTAGTATGGGGCCCCGAAATTTCTGATGGTGGCCCTGGGTACTTCAACGATCCCCTGACATTAAACAACATGTCCAATCACTGCTCCATCAATTTTATGTACAATTTGAATCAATCAAATGGTCAAATAGTTTTTTAAGTCTGATTATAGAAGAATCAAACAGTGTATGCCCACCTTCAGGCCATATCTCTACTGGCTTCAGCGAAGCAGTGCATTTGGACGCGTATTTGCAGCGTATTTATCGCAGTGGATAAGGGTCTAGTACTGTCCTACTAAAAAGCAAACACAAACACGTCAATAACACATCAAAAATGCATCCACTGCAACCAGGACGTGCTTATTGAATTCTCAATGGACGTGTTAGGATGTGCTTACGCGGGGTAAAGCAAAGATGCAAGACTAAGAGTGTCACTAAAGTTCCAGGGTGAACTGTACTTATCAATGGAAAAGTTTCTAAAGCATGAAAACACCTGCATTTAATGCCTTTGAAAAGCAAGAGTTTGATATTCTTGGAGACTTGCTATAAAACAAAAATCTTACTGAACTCATTTTAGCTTGTGCTCTCCCCTTTGGATGGAACTGTAGAGGAGAGCTGACTGCTTGGTGCCTGTCTGGGCGGGGACCCTAGGGAATAAGTGACCTAGGTCACCAGGTGCTGCAATCTCTTACCCTTTGGTGCACGTTTTTCCTCTTCATCATCAATGGGCAGCCATCTTAAGCCTGCATTGGGATAGGACACTGGTGCGGTTTACTTTGGGGAGACAGGCACCCTGGTCCAGACAGGTAGTCAGGGGGCTCTGCTTCACACAGTTCCGTTTGTGAAAAGTATATTCACGACACAATTTGTTTATACAAAAAAAAAACAATGACCACACACTGGTTGCTGGTTAATTGGGGGGCTACTTTACTGAAGGGCAGATGAAAATATACAAGTGTTCACCACCTCTGGCCCCAGAGGTGGGGCTGCATCATGAGGAAAGTCTGTTACCAACAGGGGTATCCAATATGGCCTGTCTCTGTGCCCATGGAGTTTAGGGAGCTTGATCGGGCTACAGTTGCTAAGAGGGCCCAGCAGGGCACTACCCTACCCTGAGGGGGAAATCAGCTACTTACTGTTGCCCCAGGCCAAAGGCCTATCCCATGGGGGGCCTCTGGAAGAAGGAGGACCAATCAGACAGGTCCACACAGCTCAGCATCCAGAGCCAGGAGAGAGAAGGACTAAAGACACTATCATTTATAGGTTTCCTTAGGCCAGAGACACCTCCCCCAGACAGGACCAGCAAAACAGTAAGCACACATATTGTTAACTCTTTAGTGGCTTTTTCATTACACTACAGAACCTGCATCCCAATTAGAATGTCTGACTATTGGTCCTGTATTGCAGATGATGACGTCATGTCATGCTGATGGAGCACATTAGAGAAAAGGCTGCAGAGGGTGTAGATGAGGGTATAAAGTCTGCAGGAGTGAAGGATCAGGTGAGTACCCAGACATAAGTGATTTTGCAGCACAAAGGGTGTCTTAAGGCAGACCTACCACCAGAAAATGATCATTACATATATGGCACTAGAAGTGCGAATAATAGGGAGAAATGCATTAAAAAAACCAAAAACAACTTACCTGTAAGGAGTAATTTAAGAAGATCTCCCACAATCCTCCCTTACGTCCTGGTGACGTATTGCCAAGGTGAGATGTCACAAGAGCAAAGTGTTTGTCGGGTAATTCTGTGAACTCAGCTCTCCATTGAAAATTCCCATAGAAAACCATTATACCATTATACCATTATCGCACCTGGAGTTAACCCTCAGAAGCCTGGCGAAAAAATATGGAATTGCTCATACAATTCCACGGAATAGCAGGTTATTATATTATTTTAGGATCGTGGAGCCATAAGCCACCATCATACCAGCTCAGAGGCCAAACTTTAATTGTACATACAGTATGTCATTTTTTCATATTGAGTGTACATCCGCTTCAATGCAACTACCAGACCTGTCATTTTTATCACTTACAAATCTGTCTGAACGGTATCCCAAGGGCCATCCGCAAAGACCACCAAAGCCCTAACATGTAAAGGCAATTAAACCCTGCAGTGTGGTGGTCCTCTACATTTTTGTCGTGTGTTGGGATGTACATGCTTTTAGCTGAGTTTCCAGGTCTTTAAGCAAAAGCAGAAAACAAATCACATCTCAAGTGGTACCCATCCTCTAAATATCGTGTGACCCGCCACTTCTTACCGCGGAGATAATGAAAATATTCCCAGCATGACAACAGAAGACTAAAAACATGCAGAAAAGTTATTTTTTCACAGTTGTTTGTGCGACCGCCTAAATGTTTCCGAGAGATAAAAGAAATTCGTTTTTTTCCCCTAAATTTAATCCAATGTGAATGTTCTACTGAAAATCCAAACCTGTTTCCAGAAGCCTTTATAACTCAAGAAGCAAGCACCATTAGGATTTCAAAAGATTGCTTTTGGATAGAAACATTTCTGTTTAAAAAAATGTGTAAATTAGTAAACATAATATAATACTATACATACAAATATTTATATATATAAATACATTTGCAGGAAAAAATATGTGAACCCTTTGGGATTACGTGGAGTTTTGCATGAATTGGTCATAAAATGTGCTCTGATCTTCTCAGTCATCGTTACAGGACAGCCATGACAGTCTGTCTTACCGTGGACACATGAACATCAAGGCTTTTGTAGATACTTTTGTAACCCTTTCCAGCTTCAACAATTCTTGATCGTAGGTCTCCATCCACAGGTAGCCAGCTGGCTTTGGGTCAAATGTACCTCTCACAGTACAACACTGTTTGAACCCCTAGATCTCATACCTCAGTAGTGCAACCCTGAAATTTTCTGAATAAGTAACTTACCCCTGAGACTACCTGCAATCCAAATGTCATCCTTTCATAGTCACATTCCAGCTGTCACACAGTGCTTTTCTCTTGTCAGATTTTACCCTTACATATACCTACTCTGACTTTCATCCCCCAGATCTCCAACACCCTTAAAAGTCAGATCATTTTTTGGATTAGTAATTTACATTCCCAATTTCACACCCCTAACTGCAACCTTTAATAGTTATTCATGTTTCCCTGCAGTTATCCAAGTGACATAAATTGTATACATGTAACATTTAGCTGCGGCCGCCCAGACACGGAGCGCCTCCAAGTTGTTAGTACGCATATGAGCTGTGTAACAATAATGCAGGTATGCATTTGGCCCTTTTTGAGTACCAGAGTACCACTTAGGTGCACCCCTGGCTGGCAGAGAACATATGCAAGCCCAGCAACTCAGAACACCTTAATATTGGCACAACAGATGTTCAGACTCTGGAACTTGATCCAAGGATAGTGGGAACCCATTTGAATGAGCACTGTAGCTGTAGACACTGGAGAATTCACTGCTAGGTTTGTGGAGACCCCTCTTCATGGGCATAGCGGGTATACAGGACAAGGAAGGCACATTTCTTCGTCTTCTTCCTTCCTGGGATTTCAAACCGTTATTTTGGGGCAGACTGACCCGACATCAAACTGAGATTGATTTTCTGACTTTTATTACCATTTAACTTACTGGTTTTATTTATGACCTACATTTGTTGTTTACAGAAGAGCAAATGATCCAATCAGCGGCGTATTGGATATTATTTATGCTGCCTATTCTCTCTGGTCTTGAAAAAACAGCCAATAAATAAATAATCGTTGTGCTGTCATTGCGCGTTATCATCACTCAGCGAGCCCCGAGTGTAGGACCTGGCGAGCCTTCTCGTCAGCCTGGTTGCCGTTCAGCAATATTGTTACACAAGCTGAGACTGTTCTGTATTTACATCAGGAAAATTCAAAGTAAAATAAAACATTCATTTTCCTTGAATTGTGTTAACGGAATTCTCACTTTAATAGACGAAGAAGTGATTTGTGTTTGATTTGATCATTGGAGGTCTGTAAGATTCTCACAACTTTGACCCATTTAAGTGATGTTTAAAATCCATTCATACTGTACATATCCATTTTATGTGCTGCAAACAAAGATTTTACACAGAATTGTAGTGTCGTGCACGCTACTTACACGACCAGGTCCTTTCAGACGGATGTCCTCTGTCCAGTCACCAAGCATGGCTCACACCGAACAAATCCAAGTCCACACAGCTGGTAGGGGATACGTACAGTTTATTAGGGAGTATTTACATATAGGCACCAACCCCCCAGGGCAGAGATGAGGTCCAAGAGTAGGGGATAAACAATATCAAGGTGTTGCTACCAGCTGCTGTAACTGTGGACAGGGTTGCTGTAGGCTCTGACTGGAATGAAGAATAAGAAGCAGTCCAGTCAGGGTGTCATGCTATAGGTCAGCAGAGACCACCTCATTTAGGGATTCTCGTCTGGGGACACAACTACAGGAAGCTGCAGCCATCAGGGAAGCCACATTAGAAAAGCCCAGAACGTTCTGAGGAATATTTATACGCTTAGAAAGGGGCTGGCTTAAGGCCTGTAGCTAGGCAGAACAGAATAGTTACGTTTAGAGGAGAGAGCCAAAAAAGCGGGAAAAGCTATTAACCCTGTCCTTGCAAAAAGGTTCCAGCAACTGATAAACAACAAGTGTAGGCCTTAAAGGGTCATACACCAACTATACTACAACACTATACAGCAGTATATACACAGTGCAAAATATACAGTTTTGTGGCCCTTTCTCGGGTCACTACAGAACTACAAACAGGAGGGGAGCCACTCTATACACCAGAGGGCCTATTCCTAAATGGGCAGATATGATGTCCTGCAAATGAAGGGTTCATTGATACACAGGTCTTCAGTTTGTCTCATTTACTAGTAAGTAGAAAGCCCCCCATACACGCTTAGATTTCCACCCACTCACGTCGGTTGATCGGCCACAAAATCGGGTGGAAATCTAAAGCTTAAATGTGTTATTCTGGCTGAAATCGGCCACCAAATCGATCCATTACCATCCATTGATAAGCCATTACAGCTATATCTGTAATTTCTTAGATCAATGTACTTACTTTAGATCCTACATTTATTACCATATTATCCCATCATACCCTGCCACTAAACCCAAACTATCTTCCCAAAATCCTCCCTTCCTCTGACTGACGTCCCGGCGATTTTCCAGCAACCGGCCCAGTCAGGTTCAAATTCGCAGAGGTGCCTGATCTGGGTCGGCATTCATCAACAGAAGGTCCTCTGTCCTTAGATAGATTGCTCAATGTTTTTCATATATATTCTGCAGGAAAGCATTAAAGAGGACATTAAAGAAGATATCCTATGTGCCTACATGACCACCATGAGGAACCAGGCAGAGGAGCACACCTCAACAACTCCAAAGGCTTTGTCCTGTAGAAAAGTTGATGCATAGCCAATAATCCTCATAGATCGCTATTTTAATGTCTTCAAAAAGCAGCAGAACATCCCAACAGTATCTGGTGCAATGAAGTTGGCCAGCAATATGAATGAAGATATCCTTTGTGCCTACATGACCACCTTGAGGAACCAGGCAGGCAAGCACACCTCAACCACTCCAAAGGCTTTGTCCTGTAGATAAGTTGATACATATTCAATGATCCTCTATGTATCACCAGCTCATAGATCACTTCTTCAATGTCTTCAAAAAGCAGCAGAACATACCAACAGTATCTGGTGTAATGAAGTTGGCCAGCAATATGAATGAAGCTAAAGAAGATATCCTATGTGCCTACATGACCACCACGAGGAATCAGACAGAGGAGCACACCTCAACCACTCCAAAGGCTTTGTCCTGTAGAAAAGTTGATGCATAGCCAATGGTCCTCTATGTATCACCAGCTCTTAGATCACTTCTTCAATGTCTTTAAAAAGCAGAACATCCCAACAGTATCTGATGTAATGAAGTTTGCCAGCAATATGAATGAAGCTAAAGAAGATATCCTATGTGCCTACATGACCACCACGAGGAACCAGGCAGGGGAGCACACCTCAACCACTCCAAAGGCTTTTTTCTGTAGAAAAGTTGATGCATAGCCAATGGTCCTCTATGTATCACCAGCTCTAAGATCACTTCTTCAATGTTTTCAAAAAGCAGCAGAACATCCCAACAGTATCTGGTGTAATGAAGTTGGCCAGCAATATGAATGAAGCTAAAGAAGACATCCTATGTGCCTACATGACCACCTTGAGGAACCATGCAGAGGAGCACACCTCAACAACTCCAAAGGCTTTGTCCTGTAGAAAAGTTGATGCATAGCCAATGATCCTCTATGTATCACCAGCTCTAAGATCACTTCTTCAATGTATTCAAAAAGCAGCAGAACACCCCAACGGTATCTGATGTAATGAAGTTGGCCAGCAATATGAATAAAGCTAAAGAAGATATCCTATGTGCCTACATGACCACCACAAGGAATCAGGCAGATGAGCACACCTCAACCATTCCAAAGGCTTTGTCCTGTAGAAAAGTTGATGCATAGCCAATGGTCCTCTATGTATCACCAGCTCATAGATCACTTCTTCAATGTTTTCAAAAAGCAGCAGAACATCCCAACAGTATCTGGTGTAATGAAGTTGGCCAGCAATATGAATGAAGCTAAAGAAGATATCTTATGTGCCTACATGACCACCTCGAGGAACCAGGCAGAGCAGCACACCTCAACAACTCCAAAGGCTTCGTCCTGTAGAAAAGTTGATGTATAGCCAATAATCCTCTATGTATCACCAGCTCATAGATCACTTCTTCATTGTCTTCAAAAAGCAGAAGAACATCCCAACAGTATCTGATGTAATGAAGTTGGCCAGCAATATGAACGAAGCTCCAAGATACCAATACAAGACCACCAAAAATTAATGGATGAAGCAGGAAATAGTCACAGAGCAACTTTGGTTAAAAATACCCCCAAATAAATAGTTTGTGGGGTCTGTAGGGAAGTCTACATTGGATCATGGTCTCCAGCTACCATACATGAAGCACGTCCATTCCTTAACATACAATACCCCGAGTTCTTCCCAGGTTCCAGGGACTCCGGTACAATGGAGCTGACACAATGTACACAGAGAGTATAGCCGGCTGGGGTTAAATCAGAAGAAGAAGGACTCGGAGTTATGATAATGTCTTCTCCCGACGCTCTCTGTTAATAGCGCTCAGAGGAACGTGCAGATTGTAATGATCTACCACGTAACAATATATTTATTAGATATTTAATTTGCAATTGTAGCGCCTGCAGCTATTTTTATCATTCGCTCTGCAATCATGGGGGACGACTAAGGACAAGGTTGTTTATAGGGAAGAAAAAGGCTTTGTGATGGAGACCAGAAATACGGTGGACGTGGTTTGCTAGGGGGTGAATTTACTGACTTTAAATTCAGTGCACATGGTGAGAATCCCACAGTGTTCATCAAAAGTGTCAGCAAGGGG
>CM070041.1:52444212-52458658 GCA_036250615.1 Ptychadena robeensis | reverse complement strand
TTTAGAGTCTGAGTGCCCAAACGGAACCCCAAAACCCCACTTATTTATTTAAAAGTGCCAGCATGGCAATATAACCTGAATGACACACACAACTCCTATATAGACACACTCTACTTTCCTATAAGATTGAATAGGGGAGGGTATGGGGTTCTGTGTGCAATCAGAAGAGTGGGGAAGAGAACTGACAGCTTTGAGAGCCAACAGGCTGCCGTTTTTTCCTCTGTGCTGGCTGACAGCTCGCGTGCCTGAAAAGAGGGCTCCAAGAGGCTCCACTACGGATCGCAGAAAGCATGTGTTTTTCTGTAAGGATCAGCCGATGTTTACCCACTGTTTTTATTAATTTTTTTAGTCCATTGACTGTCAATTGGCTAAAACCCACAGCAAAATCACGTCCATTGATTTCTGCGGCAATCTGTAACAATTGAGCTAGGCACATTGGAGGTTAGTGACACAAATTAAAAAATGCGGAGCATCCACTCCCAAAGGCAAACTTCTTGACTCGTGGTGGGCTACATTGGCTTCTTAAATTTGACAAAGGGTCCGGATCAAGAGCCTGTAATGGCTGACCCGACATAGGTGTGCCAATTCCATGCATCTCCGGCGGTGATGTATGATCCGCAATATGTCACAGGGGAATTGTTATCTTTTTATATTTCTAGCACGTTGCAATGAGCAGAGATAATTGTTAGAGACTGCCTGTTTTCACCATGATCACACCACCACATCGCATCCCCAAGTCAACGTTTGGACACCTCTAGGCATTTTGTGCACCCATTGCAGAGAACTAGCGGAGGGGAGCATCTTTTTAACAAGAAGAGGAAAAAGGAAAATCTTGCCCCCTGTCACGTATAAACACTAAATTAGGTCGTCCACCAACATCCAAATTAACATATATAAAATATACACAGTAGAATTTTTGCACCCAGAGGCCTCAGGTCACGTATCCAGATAACTGGAACAACTTGGAGCTGGTGTATTATGAACAAAGATATTTGGACTCCTATATAAACCTTGAATGTACTGGATTTACTGAACATGACTCATTGAACTTTATTTTAATTTCCTATTACATCCAAGTCCACCTAAAAGTCCTCCTCCGGCCCTGTTCCAGTTATCTGGATACGTGACCTGAGGCCTCTGGGTGCAAAAATTCTACTGTGTATATTTTAGATATCGTTTTAACAAGGTGACACAAGGCCATAACAAATCGCTAAATGGGCCGCTTCCGGCACCTGGGTCTTAGTTTGTCCACCCCTGGTACAGCAGGTGACAATGGGAAATGATATAAAATGCATCATGCTTGATCTGTTGGGCTGCCCATTGAAATGATTTGCCTCCCCTGTGGAAACACATTACTGCGGGACACGAGGAGGCTTTAATGCACCAGAGAAGAGCAGGCTGGTTTGCATGGGCACGTTAAATCAACCATCAAATTCCATCTTCTTCACTCAGTAGTCTCTAGTCTCTGACATTGTCTGGAATGTTCCTGTGCTGGTACATAGCAATCAGCGATGGCATGACTAGGCTTCCTTTTGATGGCCACAATACAGTCAGAATAATTTCCTCTTCCAGTAATAGGCACATGGAAAGCTAAGATCTCATAGAATCTTCAAACTTGAATAGCCATTGTCCAGGACTCTGCAATTCGAAATGTTGAATGGAAAAGACTAAGACATCCATGGATGACGTTCTCAGGCTAATGGCAGTTTACCTGGCAGATAACAGTCTGGACACATTTTAGAAGATGATTTCAGCTGTAGGTGTACTCTGGGGAAAATGTAGCTGAATCTTTTTCAGCACAAAACTTTAAGTTTAAATGATGAAATCACATTACAAATAAATACACTACAGAGTGTCTCGGTATACACTACAGAGCTGCCTAGGCTTTAACCCCCCCTAGCGTTCTGCCCATATTGCACCATTGGGGGGTGATCAAAGCAGAATACATAGTACTTTACTTGTGTTCCCCTCCCTCCACCCCTGTACACATATGGGCTGGAAAACTGATGCCCCTCCATTAATATGGAGGTCTATGGCGCCCCCCCTGTCTCTTCGACATCACCGATGATGCTGAAGAGGCAGTGCTCAAATTGGTCAGCGGACTGATTTTGGCACCGCCTCTTCAGCTTCGTCAGTGATTCAGAATTGTTGTGTGCTCGCCGAGCAGAGGTGACTATGCCCGTTCCCAGTTTGTTTTGCAAACAACTGGGTTCGTCACAACAGCTAGGGAGGTTAATGTCACTAGCCTGCTACAGACAGGAGATAGCTGCAAAAAACAACTAAACATGTCCCGCCACAAGACAGCAGGGCTTCTTGACTGTGCTGTGCATGTCCACAGGGATGCTGGGGATGCAGTTTGGCTGAACAGTAGTGGGGGGAGATGCCTCGGCCATGCTGCCTGCTGTGATGCTTCCCTGAGACTGCCCATAATCCCTGGGGTAGCTGAGGTTTGCTGGTAGGGTAAGTATCTTACAGAAGCATTTAGTCTCCTCCATTATTTAGACATTTTGTCTTTGTGGTAAGTCATAGGGTAGTAGGCAGCAGTATGGGCTGATCTGTGGCAGACATTTGTGAATGTGATGTCATGCCAAAAGTACAGGTGTCAAGTTCTCCTAGGTCAGTGATGGCGAACCTATGGCATGCGTGCCAGAGGTGGCACTTGGAGCCCTCTCTGTGGGCACGCGAGCTGTCAGCCAGCACAGAGGAAAGAACTGCAGCCTATTGGCTCTCAATGCTTTCAGTTTTCTTCAACTATCTTCTGATTGCACACAGCGCCCCATACCCTTCCCTTTTCTATCTTATAAGAAAGTAGAGTTGTGTGTTTACATGTTTTGTGTGTATATGAGGTGTGCAATTCAGGTTATGTTGCCATGCTGGTATTTTGAGATAAATAAGTGGGGGTTGGGTTTCAGTTTGGGCACTCAGTCTCGGTGAGAAGCTTATGATCAATCACCTGATCAGATCTTTCCTGATTTACTGATTTGCAGGAAAGGATCATTTGTCTCTTTTGGTGTAGCCTAAAACAGGACCAATAGGATAATAATAAATCAGTGATCAGCTGATCAAATTGACCATGTGCTTCTCCTGCAGTAGAACTTCTCTAATGCCTGCCATACACACCCCGACGGGTGCAGACAGACCAGCTCAGATGAGCTCCGGAATGCAAATGTGATGACGTCATTCTGGGGCTGCACTAGTCGGCCAGCACCCTTTGTGTGCCGGCCATTAGCTTCAATGAAGACGCCGGTCTTCATTGAAGTTAAAGGCATCGGCTTCCATCGGCCAGAGATTATTGGACATGTCCGTTCTCTGGCCTGCCGAGCTGTGGGGCAACAGGGATCTGTCACCCCATGTGGGCACATGCCGATAAGCGGCCGATTTTTCCGCTGACCGACTCGAGCGCGCACGCCCGTCGGTCAGGTGAAAAATCAGCCGCTTATCGGCATGTGTATGCCAGGCATAACTCTACTAGAATTTGGCCAAGAAGACTCCTTTTTCCTTCATCATGTGTTCCTTGAAACGAAAACTGTTCAGCCTGCAAGGTAACAAGAACTCTTTGCATTTTCATATATATGATGTGTAGACCATGACCAGATACAGATCATGCACATGCAATAGATTTCCCGACCTCTTACCTGTTGTGCTAATCCATTTATATATTACGGGTCAAGTTGATCCTTCACGCGGATATCTCGAGCTGTCCTGATTGAGTGTGCGGCTCGTGTTGGCGATTGCTACCTGATTCCTGTCAGCGGTCATTCCTTGCGCCTTGTGAAGAGAAATGAGGCGGGTAACTGAAACTGGCAATTCCCCTTCAGGAATAAGCGCGGAGGGGGTGTTATAGTGTCAGTAAATATTATAAGTGACAGGGAACTTGTCAGGAGATTTTCATCCTGTACAGCATGTGGCAGGTGAGCAGCACAAGTGGAGAAGTGCAAGCTGATATGTTTTCGGTACAGGCGGGTAACTTCTTAGATTTGGAGGGGCTCCCAACCAATAAACCAAGATGTACTCCACGTTCTGAATTGGTATGATCAATATTTACTAGCATTAGGTTGATCTTGTCATACCTTTTGAGATATAACATTTGACTGTCCTTAATTAATGGTTATAAGACCGAGGGTGTGAATCTCCCCAACATGGACATACAACAATAACAACCCAACAAGCATTGGCAGGGATGACCTATGGAGGGAAGAACACAAAATACCAAATTAATAAAGCCAACCACCATCTCCCCTGGAATCATATACCAATAAAAACACATAAATTCGAAATAATAATGGATATCCATTTGGCCACAGCTTTATTGGAGCCAAGCCAACAAACAATCATTACTATAGTAACACAAAGATCCGAGATCCAGTCCATACCTACCAGCTTGGTGGGTTCTTCAATGTCATTGACTCCTTCCAATTTTAACCTTGACTGTAGGATGACTGAGCCATAGTGACATTGTTCGTCCCCAACTTAGTAAAAATAAAAAACACCATTTCTTTCTTTGGAAAGTGTATTTATATACATTATGGAAATGTATAATACAGGCCACAGCTTAAATAGCCAAAAACAGTAATTGTAACATTATTACAGATATGGATCCCCCCGACAGTGCCACCAACTTCAAAATTTATTACTTCCACCAACCGTACCAGCCACCAGCCCTTCCATAAACTAGCTCGGTGGGTACCTTATCAAACTTTTTAACACGTTACCATTGTAACGAAAAAATGGGTGGGGTTTAACCCCGCATAACCAAATCACCAGAATTTGACTCTCCTAAAGCACCAACACTTCACCTTCCAAATTCTGTTTCATTTTGCCAGCACTGCCAAGGTTCTGCCATGCTGTGACAGGAAAACCTAAAACAAGAAAAAGACATTAGCACACCTCTTCCCCCCAACATCCTGAACCCTAACACCAGTCTTAGTCCCCGGGCTTACAATAATATTATAACCTTTCACAAACCATGTGGGTCATTGACCCATGCAAGAGATACATGTTAACAACCTGGTGACTGCCCTACCTCCCGCACTTCACCCCCATGATGTTCCTCCATCCTCCTTCCATTTCTTCCTGGACACTGTCAAGGACCTGCACTGCTGGGACAAAACCTAAATAGATAAGAGCAGAAAATCATGAAACATAATCAGCATAACCAGATATAAGAAAAAGAAGGGAGGATGGGGGTCATCCCGCAGTCAAAATGGTAGACCTACCGAAAAAAGCCACTTCTACGGGACTGGGTACCAGAAAGTTGCAGATTTGATGGTGTCCTGTAGTATCTGGTCAACCTAATCAAACCAACAAGACATATGAGGTCAAGGACATTGTGATCTGACATGTTAATGAGCTATATTTTGTCTGTATCTTCCAGTGGCTGCAGGTCAGCAGTTGATTCAGAAGGGTTTGATAATCCCACAAAAAAAAATGTAGTTTGACTGCAATCGTTCCAATAAAGGGCTCCATGGAGTGCTGTTTCTGCGGAAGATAAATAGCTGACAAGTAAAGAAACATGTTGCAATAAATATTATGAAGTGAACTGTATAATTTGCTCGAATGTTGATTGATGGTGGAATAGGTCACATTTGGCATCAGCCAAAGCTTACCATCTGTTAGTACAAGCTAGTGGTATTCAGTCCGCATTGTTCTTGGCAGGAAAAAGTGAGCATGAGATTGACTGATTAGCTGTAATACTTGTGGCATACCAACGACAACTGTTTTTTTATGTACAAAATATTATATTGTTATATAAGAAATAAAGTATTCTTTTTAGTGATCAAACTTCAGAAAACTGAGCTGAATAATAGCTGATAACTGGATAATAGCTCATAGTGCAATTATTCCTTTCAAAGGTTCCTCTAGATCAATGGTTCTTAACTTTTTTTAGATCCGCGACCCCAGAAGTGATGTTACGAAGTGTTACTTCCTGTATTTAGAACATGGAAGTGCTGGTGCAAATACCGGAAGTGACTTTCTTAGACACCTTTGTTGACATTAGCACTGCTGCTTTCAGTGAACTCGGTGACCCTTGTGAAATGGTCGCTCGACCCCCAAAGGGATCCCAACCTACAGATTGAGAACCACTGATCTAGAAGTTCATAGGGATCCCTTGCGCTTTTGGGCATTAACTGGTATCAGTATAGTTCTGGAGTAGTATTGCACCTGTAGTGGCTGCCCAAGGCTGAATCATGGGTATCATAAAATGTTTTTCAGGGTTAAGTTACTAAAGAGGGGCAGGCTTTTACCGGGCATCCCCGGCAGAATTGCTGCTCACCTTCATAGGTGGGGGTGTGAGAGAGTCTTTCCCACAATCCCTCAGGGGACTGCCAGTTTTTAAACCTGCCCCTCCCTTATGCTCAGAGTAGATCCACCTGATGAGACAAGAGCAGTTCGGCAAGTAGCTTGTCAGGTGTGGAACCCTCACCTGTTTTAGCTGGCGTGCGGGCAGCCAGGGAGCCAAATTGGCTATAGCTATATGAGAAGACAGAGTTGTTTTGCGTACTCAAGTTTGAGGCATTTTTGGTTCTTGGCAGATCCAGTGCCCTGCCACATGCAGCTGTGTAGATCCTGTCACTTTGCACATGTTCTACCTGTGTGGAATCAGGTACCAGAGACTGTGAACTGCTGTTTTGGACACACAAATATAGGTTATAAACCACCCTGTTATCCCTGACCCGGGTTTTAGGGCTCATCGTCTTCTACCTGTTTAATACCAATAGGGCTGAAACTGTGACCTAATGGCTTAATCGTTCTTTGCTTTACCATATTGCCTCTTGTAATCTGGCTTATTTCCTGATCTGTAACACATCAATTTTTATAGTGTATCGCATGCGCTGGCTACAGATCCACATTCTCCTCAATGACCACCAGTGAACTGGTTTTAGCTAAGGCTTCCAAGACCTGAAAATTATTTTAGGGTTCCTTAGGGGTAAGAAGGTGAGTCAAGGCTGGTGTAAGGAATTATGATGATCATCATCTCAGTTGATTCTTGAAGATGTGTGATAATTTAGTTGGGTCACCATCTTACATTTGTTGGAAAAACTGAACTAAATTATGGGTACAGACTGATTCCGGCACCGCCTCTTCAGCTTCATCAATGATTCAGAATTGCTGCGTGCTTGCCAAGCAGAGGTGACTATGCCCGATCCCAGTTCGTTCAGAGTTTGTTTTGTAAACAACTGCGTTCGTCAGAACAGCTAGGGAGGTTAACTAGCCTGCTACAGGCAGGAGAAGGCCGCAGAAAACTCAAACTAAACATGTCCCGCCACAAGACGGCAGGGCTTCATGACTGTGCTGTGCATGTCCACAGGGATACTGGGGATGCAGTTTGGCTGAACAGTAGTGGGGAGACATGCCTCTGCCATGCTGCCTGCTATGGAGGCTCCCCTGAGACATCTTCAAGACTTCATTCTCGAAGATGTATGATATTTAGTTGGGTTACCATCTTACATTTGTTGTGTTTGTTGTGATTGGAAAGACTAAATTATGGTTAAGATGACCAGTTCATTGAACAATTGTGCATTTTTTCTTCATACATGAGTGGTGGGTATTGACTGAATGAAAGATTTATAGATATAGACAGAGCAGATGAGGTTTCTCAGCAGATTGTTGGTTGAAGCGGTTTGAACATCTACTGGTGTTATACTGGTGGTGTTATATATATACTGGTGTTCTGTTAAGTTTGTGGTTGGATTAGAAGAGGACTTGGCTGATCATTGCACATATATATTCAACATAAATAATTCTGCTCACCTTAATAGAGGCCATTTTTCTTTTTGTCTTGAGCTTTCAGCCAAATCCCTTACCCTTTTTCAAATGCTAATCTTACAATGAACTTGCATGTTTAACTACTTGGCGTGCGAAATCTGTAGATTACTGTCTTCAGGCACAGTTCTTCGTGCTGTGAGAATATTAATATACATTGAAGATGTAGAACGTTTTGCAGGTTGTTCTCATACTGCCATAACCGTAACAAGCACTCGCAGGCATAGGTCTCTAAGGCTTGATTCACACGGTCGGTGGAGAACCACCACAGGGCAGGCGCGGTATGTTGTGATATAGACTTGCCATTGGGGGAGGTTGGTGGGTGGTTGACAACCAATAACCCTCACAATGTGTGCGATTGCTGCACAGAATGGCATGGTTGGGGTTATAGGACCTTGTAAATTTAGGTAACCAAACCAGTGAGATTTCTATCACATGCCACAATTTCCACATCAGCAAAAGCACCTTTCACAATGGTCCTTGTAGAGGTGTACTACACTTGTATTGGAGATCGATTTTGGCCATTTTTAGTCAATCTATTTAAGTGGTCATTGATCGTTTCTTCTTCGATGTCTAAATTGTTTGGTTTTGGTCGATCAAATGAAAATATCTATACATGTATGGCCGGCTTAAGGGTCTTTTTGGGTCCGCTGGCTCCATCCTATGGCTAGACCTTCACAAGATAGTACCTGGGTTTACATTTGGTGCACACAGTTTATATACTTTGTGGCAGCTGAAGAATATATCTAAAAATGTATCCGAAATATGACCTAGGAGCTAAATCCCTAAAAAGCAATCTTCCAAAATTTTTGGGTCACTTTCAGAGAGTCAAGTCCGTCCATCACACATATTGCGCAGAACTACACAACAGGTTGACTTTCCACAAATATATTAGTCTCAGCCTTTGTCAGTCCTTGGTGGATTAGTTAGAACTTTGATTGGGTTCTGTTGTTGTTCCTGAGGATTATGTAGGATTTTTCCTGATCTAACGTGACTGACAGAGATTGTCTTTAAATGGAGGGGCGCCAAGAATAAGGTAGCCAATCGAAAGGCGGCAATGGGCTCCGAATGTTAATTCTTGGAGAACGAAAGGGCGTTCGCATACTGAATCCCTGCAAATCCGTCTAGTTTCTTCTGATGAAACTGGCTGGAACACTTTCAATCCATGGGATGCCTTTGCTGACAATGTTAGTTAGCGGTCATGCACATCCTTCTTTGTTTCCAAATTCATTGTTATATATTGTTTATTATTTTTAACTTAACTAAATATAATCATATAATTAACATTTATGAATATCATTATATGTTGTTCTTATAAAAAGAATGGCTTCAAAACAATTATTTCCAAATGATTCCATAATTCTATTTTCAAAGTTAAGATGAAATATTTAAGGCCACTCATCATGCTTCAATCCTCATCTGTGATTGGACAATGAAGGGGCAGATATTTTATTATGAGGTCAATTGTATACTTACTTTTTCATGGTTATTGGTTAATCTTTTATGGAAATTGTAACAGGACACAGTAGCCCTGTTTGAGTTGACCACATGGCCATTACATCACTTCCCATAGCCAAGATCCGACCCCTTCCAGGGTGGACATCACTGGGACAATGGGGTGAGGGAGGGAAGGCAGCAGAGGAAATTCAAAGACATGCAAGCGGGCGGAGAGGGTGTGGCATAATCATACAATCTTTGGCTAATGCCTGGCATACACATGCCAATAAGCGGCCGATTTTTCACCTGACCGACGGGCGTGCGCGTCCAAAAAATCGCCCGCTTATCGGTATGTGCCCACATAGGGCGATAGATCCCTGTTGCCCCACAGCTCGGCCGGCCGGAGAATGGACATGTCCGATAATCTCTGGCCGATGGAAGCCGATGGCATTAGCTTCAATGAAGACCGGCGTCTTCATTGAAGCTAATGGCCAGCACACAAAGGGTGCCGGCCGACTAAAGGGGCCCTCACTCCAAGCTGTCAGCACTGCCCCTCCTCCCCCTGAAATGTGCTATTTACTTGTTTACTTGGGAGGAGGGTAAGTACTGAGAGCTCAGAGACTAATGCACTCCAAGCTGATATCATGCCCCTTCTCCCCCTTAAACATGCTGTTTACATATTCACACTGGAGGAGGGGCAGTGCTGAGAGCCTGTAATGAGTCTTTCTGTTAGTCAATTTTTTTTTCTTCATTCATGGCTGCATCTTATAGTCCAGTGCATCATATCATGTGGGCCAATAAACAAACTCTGTCCCAATGGACACTACAACTTCCTAGGTTTCTTTAAAACCACAGAAAAACAAAATATAATACAGAATATTAGTTCTTGGATATGATCTGCCAATGAAGAGCATAGAAATGAAATATAGATCTTTGTCTAGCTTGTCCTTCAATAAAAATTTTTTTTATCTCATTCTCTTCCTAGATGTGGAGCGGGAGATTCATGCGGCACCGCACACCAGTGAGAAAGTGATCCAGCTTTTCAGGAATAAGAGCGAGTTCACCTTCTTGGCCTCTGTGCAGCAAAGGTCATCCTCATCCGGTGTCATCCTCTCCATACGAGAGATGGAGCACAGGTAATGGAATAATCCCCTCGCCCCCCCCTCTTCTTTTACCTAAATGGCATCTGCCACCTACAATGTGAACGTCGGACAACTGGAGAGTAACGCAGGCTTCCCGCGGCGGAAATGTAGCACAAAGCGACACCAAATGGAACGAGCTGGCGGGGTGTCATTTCTGTGGAGAATGAAAGGTCATCGATCTCGCCGACTGCTCTGCCTGGATGAAAATCGGTTATTATTGTTCTGTATGGGAAATGCTTTGATTTCAGGGGGAAATCTATTGTGCGCTTCCTTTCTGATTCGCTAAACTATCCAGAGGGCCTCAGCTGGACTCTGACACCGTGTTTGTTTTAAAATAACATCTCCCTGTTTTTATACGGTGATTATTGATGTCCTTTTTCTCTTCTGTTTTATGATCAATAGTATGCGGACAATCAAGATGATTGAGTGAAGGGTACTGGGAGTCCTAAAGCCTACAAAGACTTTTTAGACAATAAAACACATTCAACGTTGTGGGATCATCTAGAGAACACACATTTCCAGTGGCGGTTTTAGGCATGGGTAACCTGAGCGGCATCATGTCGGGGACGGCATGTGGGCATCAAATGTTTTTCCGATGCCCAGATGTCTTCTCCCCTATCTGCACACTCACCTTGGGAGAGAGTAGAGGACTCACCCCTCTCTCTCCCCGGGAGAGGAGATGTTTGCTGGGGGGAGGCGGGGATGTGGATAGGAGGTGATATAGACCTTACAAGCAACTCCATGCCTGCCCCCCCACCCCCACGAGTGAGGGGAGATGATACCCCACATCCCTTACTCCCCAACCTACCCCGAGTTGATAACAGCAGAGTCTCAACTCACGCACCCCTCCCTAGGGACGACTAGACTCAGAGATCCAGAGTCTAGAGACAAGAGACAAGTTTCACCTCACTCCTGTGTGTGTATGTGGGGGGGGGGGGGGGGGGGGGGGGCTAGGCCACCGATCTTCCTAGGACCACCCAGAACATTTCTATTCCTGTGTTTCCGTGAGGGAAGAAAAGTCCACCAGTCCGGTGTGGAGGATCTCAAGTTTTCCCCCCTCAGCCCTACTAAAACGGAGATTTGGAATGCTGATTGTCCCAAACTTCTCATCCAACATCAGCTCAACGAAAGGGCAATCCTCTATATCAGTGATGGTGAACCTATGGCACACGTGCCAGAGGTGGCACTCAGAGCCCTCTCTGTGGGCACACAAGCTGTCAGCCAGAACAGAGGAGAGAACTGCAGCCTATTGGCTCTCAAAGCTGTCAGTTCTCTTCCCCTCTCTTCTGATTGCACACAGTGCCCCATCCTTACCTTATAAAGCCCCCCATACACCTTAAAATCGATCCATACAATCTCCATTAGATCTACCAACAACTATGTAGTATAGTGGCCTCCCTGATAGAATACATTGTGATTGGAAGGATTAGAAAGGTTCTCATATTACATGGTTTTGGTAGAAGAAAAGTTGATTGTACAGAAATTGTATGGAAAGATTGTAAGGTGTATGGGGGCTTAAGAAAGTAGAGTCTGTGTTTACATGCTTCATGTGTGTATGGAAGTTGTGTGTGTGTAATTAACGTTATATTGTCATGGCGGCACTTTAATATAAATAATAGGGTTTTGGGTTCCAGTTTGGGCACTTGGTCTCTAAAAGGTTCCCCATCACTCCTCTATATTACAGCTGCATAGTAATGTCCATTGTTTTAGAAAGGGATATCCAATCTTTTCATGGATAGATGCATATATCATAGGCCTGTGTGTTGGGGCCATGGGTCCTGGCATGGCTTGGGCTTGCAGTCCCACAAACCAAGCGGAGTACACAGACATAACCCTTGTTGTCACCAAAGCTCAGAATGCAAATCCATGGCAGGCTTTTATGTCTGCATTCTGCAGGCAGTTCAGCTGCAGCGTGACAATCGTGGTTGATTGCCTCCATTTCGTTGAATGGACTTGTCCCCACTTCAACTAAAGGCTGCGATCGGGCGTGGACACGGGTAGGTCCTTCCCCACTTCCTGCCTTCCCTCTCTGTGCCACGATTCTAATTGTAG
Source organism: Ptychadena robeensis (assembly GCA_036250615.1). Classification (NCBI taxonomy): domain Eukaryota; kingdom Metazoa; phylum Chordata; class Amphibia; order Anura; family Ptychadenidae; genus Ptychadena; species Ptychadena robeensis. The sequence goes on along the minus strand of CM070041.1, from coordinate 52,446,263 downwards.
GAGCTCGGTGCTAGGGATCTCCCCCAGCTCCGCACCAGCTATGTGGGATCATAGCCTTAAGGTGTCCATACATGGTTCGATATTTTGGTTCAATCAATTTAAAACAATACAATACAAACGAAATTGATCATAAAATGAGACATGTTGGTAAATTTTAGTAGATCGCACAAATATCTGAAGGGTTTTCTAGGTATTTCGATCGATTTGTTTATGATGGTATTTAGAAACGTAATTACAATTGGAATGCGGACACACTGCTTTTTTTAAAAACGCAACGCATTAAGTGTGAATGGTAACATTGGTTTTCTATGAGAAAACACAGTACTTTAAAAACACATGCATTAAAAAACGCATACGTTAAAAACCTCACACAGCGCATATAGTGTGAAAGGGTCCTTAGGGTATGTTTTCACATTCATCAGGACCCCCTTTGCTAAGCGCATTGCTTGGCGGGAGGTCCCGGCGGAGCACTTTACCTGCACGGCGGATGCTGTGTTCTCACAGCGCTGAGCCGTTGATGCAGGTTTTAATGTCTAAACACAGCAAGTGTATGTGATCCGTCGGGATCCCCGCCAAGCAATGCGTTTAGCTTAGGGGGTCCCAAAGGATGTGGAATCCCCCCCCCCCCCCCCCCCCCCCCCCCTTAGACCTGACTATGCTTCTTTCATAACCTTTCCAGTACTGCATTTGAAGTGCCGTGGTTGCCGCTAGCAACTGCCTGGGTATTTATGGGATCCTTGTCCTTTAGTAATACCTGTTCACAGACGACATTCCTTGCGCACATATGAACTGGTTTAGCTGAGGTGACATAGCGCATGGCGATTTGAGGGATTAGTGTCTTGTCTGCATTGACACAGGTCATGGCCTTCACACCTGTGTAAACTGTAGTGGTCAGGTGTCCACAGTCGTTTTGCCATATAGTGTGGTTTTCCCTTTTGCTTTATATATATCCATAGCTTAAGCCCCCCATACACCTTAAGATCGATCCATACAATCTCCATTAGATCTCCCAACAACTGTGTAGTATAGTGGCCTCCCTGATAGAATACATAGTGATTAGAAGGTATATATCACTGCTATGTAGTGCCGGGACCTCCCTGATAGAATACATAGTGATTGGAAGGTATATATCACTGCTATGTAGTGCCAGGTCCTCCCTGATAGAATACATAGTGATTGGAAGGTTTAGAAAGGTCCTCATATTACATGGTTTTGGTAGAACAAAATTTGATTGTACAGAAATTGTATGGAAAGATTGTAAGGTGTATGGGGGCCTTTAGGTTGAAACAGCCCAGATTGCGGAATGGTCTGGAAGGATGTGAGGGCCTTCCATTCCAAACCCAGCACCCACCTGGTATAAGTCAGCAAAGGTGATCTGGCCCCTCAGCTGATCTCATCAGAGAGAGAGAAGCTGTGAGGTAAAAGACCCATCCACTGTCGCCACTGGTGAATGTCTGTTTGTTTTGTTTCCCTGTTGGAGAATTTTTCTTCCATTGGCTAAAGTAAGTTTATTTTATATTTTTATTGATTAGTTTAATTTTTGTTATTGTGTGTGTAAGGGTGGTGCTGGTGAGTATGGTAGCAGATACCAGAGCCCTGCACATGCCACCATTTAAGTTATTCATTTTCTGCAAGCCATGAAAAAGCCAAGAAAACCAAAAATCAGTTGGTGCATGGACATTCTGTTATAGGAAGTACAGTGTGGGAAATAAGTATTTGATCCCCCACTGGTTTTGTGCGTTTGCCCTCTAAAAAGGGAAATGACCAGTCTATAATTGTTATGGGGGTTTATTGTAGCGGTGAGAGACAAAAAAGGCCCTTGCAAACCCAGTGCAGACAATTCAGAAGTGTTTCATTGCAATGAAGGATGATGTATGCATGATCCAAACTTTAATCAAACACAAGCTGATTCAGAGGTCTCTACAAAGTCCTGATTCTACATAAACTCCCTACCTAAAGGCCCCCATACACCTTACAATCTTACCATACCATGTGTGGTCCATGTGTGCCCCATTCCCGTGTGTGTGGTCCATGTGTGCCCCATTCCCGTG
>CM070041.1:52425130-52444112 GCA_036250615.1 Ptychadena robeensis | reverse complement strand
ATGTGTGCCCCATCCCTGTGTGTGTGTGGTCCATGTGTGCCCCATCCCTGTGTGTACAGTTTGTGAAAACCAGGGATGTCCATCTCTGACCCATGGGCCAAAAATGGCCAGCAGTGTAATTATATTTTATATATATCTCAAGCTTGGCCCGTGACTTCATACAAGTTCAACTTTATATATTCATTTGAGTTTGAGGCCCCTGTCCTAACTACAGATCTCCATAGCACTAAGGTAGGGATGGGCTCTATCCTAACTATGGGGTCTTCGGCTATACAAATAACAGAAGAGGCTTCATAGGTGTTCCGAGCTCAGTCAGACAATGGGTTAAATATAAATCATGGAAGCGTACACAACCTATTTCCGTTCTGGCTGATCATAACTCCCCTTCTAGTTCTCACAGTGCTAATAGGTATTTTAGGGGGTTTTGTTTTAAAGGAACTGAAGTCTTGCTTTAAGCTTGTTGGTCACAACTCCTTGTCACAGATTTGGAGGTAAAATGTCACCCAGTGTACAGAGGGCTTTGATCCTTGTCAGTGGGAGAATTGCTTTTCCTCTGTGTGGCCGTTTCCCTGATGAAAGTCAATGACAAACATGGACTCTCCATCATTTCCCCCCAGAGGTCTGTTCGGGGTCTGTAGTCCTTTCACGGGTCATCTGGCGCTTTCATTGCAATCGTTTTCTGCTGCGCTGGCGGAGTTTTTCTATAAGCAGAATTGATGCGCCAAGGTGAAGAGGAATCCTGACGATTATGGGTAATGGATGAGGCAGTTTTATGTAGCAGCAGGTTGAGTACCTGTATCCAGAGAACCACCATGACATGTTCATAGAAAGATCTATAATTCATATAATATATTATACTGACCATGGTAATCATGCTGCTGGCAATCAGGCCCATGGAGGTTGGTTTGACATCTGGTGTCTCATACATTCTTCTTTTTTTTTTTTTTTTGACAATTTGATTTGATCATCCATTCAATCGGTTGAACATTGATCAATTGTACCCCCCCCCCCCCCCCCCCCCCCCCACCTATTGTATACTCTACTACCCAACCTATTACACTGTAAGCCGTACAGTGTAATTACACTGTAAGCCTGTATTGTACAGCGCTGCATATTATGTTGGCGCTATATAAATAAATGATAATAATAATAATTGTACCACCACACAATGTGATCGATTCCTTTCTTGAGTTTGATGTGCACGCGCCATAGTACAGCCAAGAAGAACCATGTCCAATCTCTTTTCGATCGAATTTCCTGTTCGATATCAATCGCATTGGATCGATCGAACCAGGTGAGCAGGAATTGATTCCTGTTCCATTAGAGTTAACAGACCAATTTTTAGGCTAGAGCTGCTTTCAGCTCACAGCAGCTTGGAAAACGACAGTGTGCTGCTGCAGCCGCGCGGGAGATGTTCACAGGTTATTCAGATTAGGACTAGTGTTAAGCTCGAATATTCGAATTGCGAATATTGGCTATTCAAGAATTCCCATTTCACGTATATGGCGGTGGATAATCGCAATTTAGAATATTCGCCATCGGGATGCTTATGGGCATGAATTGCGAATATATATTCACAATGCGAAAATAAATATCATATGTGACAATTCATTTATAAAGGTAATTGCAAGGCGGTTTTAATTGCAATGTGAATATCGAATCGAATATTAGTAGAATTATTAGCAAAATATCGCTCACCACTAATTGGGACTCCATGGAGGTCCTATCGAGCTGAATCCCGCAAACCGAACGGTGGACACCTAATGTTGCATCTGCCAGTGGGTTACGTTTATGGGTCGTTTACCTGGTGGTTGAAAATCACCAGTGTAAATGAGCCCTTAGGATAGGACTTCACTATGTCGCATACACCTATGGCAAGAAAAAAAAAGACGAGGGGGAGCACTGCCCATTCTGGGGATATAAAGCGCCTGTACACACGGGCGTGTAATAGTCTGCGCACACACCTTGTCGTGCAATTATTATGATTTACGCAGCATGGTCGCATTGATTGAAAACCCATGGGTGCGTCCTGTTGACATGCATATGGCCACGTATTGGTTGCATATTTCCCTTTTGGTTTTCAATGGGCACGCAATCGCTACATTGCGGTGATTACCCGGCGAAGAACAGTGGTCACAGGGAGACTAAGTGACCTAAAACCCCTCTGCTTTCTTTAGAGCTCTGCTGCACTATATGTTTACCCTGCCTTTGGTCTGGGTCAATCACTGCAGAGCCCTAAAGAAAGCTTTAACTGGGGTAAGGATCTATTTCCATGGTGTCCAATACCATACGTTTTCCTTTAAGGCACCATTAACGCATCCATTGACTGGATGGTATTGGACGTGTTGGAAATAAAGCCTTAAGCTAGCCATACATGTTCAGATTCCATGGCCGCTCGATCACCTATCCGATCGATTCCGGCGATTCTGCCGGGAATCGCAGGTGTGATCGATCGGCCAATTAAGAGTATCCATCGCTGCATACCACCTTGTCCAACGGATTCCGGGACGATTCCGTGTCCGATTGTCCACCTCACAAATGGCAACTCCCCCTGATCTGTGCAGAATCAGATCAAAAAGACCAACATGTTGGTTCTCTGTCGGATCCGATTCTGAGCCCCTGATCAATCGGACATGATCGATCGGACAAGGTAGGCTGCACACGATTACGGCACGATCGTTTCGCGTGCACGCGCCCGGAATCGATCGGCCCGGAATCTGGCCGGAATCCGACCCGTGTATGGGGGCCTTTAGGCTATGTCTGCACAGCTTTTGTGATCCGTCTGGACCCCTTGGTGGATGTCCCGATGGATCACATACACTTTACCTGGCCAGCGGATGTCTGAACAGGGTGCACTACGTTAACTCCTGAGAACAGAGCATCAGCTGGGCAGGTAAAGTTTATGTGCTCTGTCGGGACCCCCTGACGTGTTGACGTGTTCTCTGTGGTGTAGGAACCACTATAGCAGCCATAGCAGTACTATGGGTCCCATATTCACAAGGGGGCCCACTACTCCTGGAAGGGCAGGGATTTTAGGGACCTGTTGGTATGAGGGGGGGGGGGGCATAATAATTTTTGCTATGGGGCCCAGTCATTTCTAGCTATGCCCCTGTTCAAACTGCTTCCCCTTATTTGTATTATTAGTCAATACAGTCTCATTTCATAGCTATAGGTAACCCGCTCATCCGGTCACCACTGGACTCCATTATGTTCCAGGGTCTATGGCACCCCTTTCCATCCTCCTTTATAGGCTGCCTTGTTCAGGAACAGTCACCTGCTTCTCTGCTCCATATGGCTGCAATATCCCAACAGCTTTGCTAATGCTACACCACGGTTGCTGAAAGATAAATGGCTTTTACTTAATGAATACATCTGCCCAATTAGGTGTGACTTTATTACGCCAATGTAGCCTGATGACATCCACAGATACGCTCCCTTCTAAATATTGGGACCTAAGTAAGTTTCCCAATTAAACAAATGTGCTGCAGCACCTAATTAGAAGTCCACTTTGTTTTCTCCTAGTCCTCCTAGTTTTCTGAAGTTCCTCTAAAGGTAGCCATACACAGGTCGATTTCACACTCGATTCCTGGACGATCGATCACAAGGCGTGAGGAATCGAGTGCAGCCCACCTTGACAGATCGACTCCGACCGATCGATATGGCCCCCGGATCGGCCAGGGAACCAACCTGTCGGTGTTTTCTGGTCGATCGGGCACACATCGAGGGACGTTGGTGGAGGCCCAAAGATTGATCATCAGGACCATTTCCAATCAACTGACATTTGTGAATCGATCGACTGGTAACAGAATCGTCCAGGAATCGGTGGCCTAAGGTGGTAGGCACAGACTTGTATGGTCGATCGATCGACACCTGTGACTTTACCAGAATCGATCGGATCAGGAATCGATCGCTCAGGAATCGACCTGTCTACGGCTAGCTTAAAGTAGCTTCAGTTACCTCGTCAATGAAGTCTCATCCACTTGATGGAGGAAGTGGCCATGGCCATCAGATCAAACCCACTTAACCGAAACCTTAAACTATAAATAAAAACATGACACAATGCTCGGATTTAAGTGGTTGTATTAAAGGCCACAGCATTACAAAAACATACCAAACACATTATGCACATAATAAATAAATAACGTTTCATTAACGCATGAATAACATTAAACTACTGCGACGGTCCCTGACAGCGCCCTGAACAGTGACCGAGCTCCAAACCAACCTGTACCGGCCACCAGCCTTAAGAGCTCGGTGGGTACTAAACTTCCCTCTGACGCCTTTCGGAACAATCTCCCATTGGGTCATTGACCCTTACACGGGACTCAGGGTTCTACCAAAGTGACTGCCCCACCATCAGGACGTCACCACACCGACCTTCACACACGTCTACCCCAAGGACACTGCCAAGGACCCGTCCGACCTTGCACCTGTCAGAGAAACAAAGCTTTAGGGCAAGTAATTAACCAATGAGTAAACAAAAAGGTGAAGGATGTGGAGTAGAACTAGATACAGGGAGGGAGGGAGAGTCTGGCCAGAAGGGGATCTTCAACTTCCGCTGTCGTCTTTAATTTTGAAAGAGTCTCCGCCCACTCACACATCATACCGTAGATGCACGACGTAGGTGAGCCACTTCCGCCTGGACTGCCCCAGTCAAGTCCTGCTACGTGCACTCGGCTCCGGCATTCCATTCTTCTGATAGGGTGACAACAATGCTGCTCTGTTCCTGAATTCAGATTTGGTATTTGTTTGTGCCATCATATAGGTTTTCCAAATTTTTGCACGATCGATCGCCATGCACATTACCGGCAATCAATTTTGCAGGAATCAAGATGTCCACATGGAGTGATTGATCCCGAAAAAAAAGCCTTTCCCTGGTTAATCGCAGTTACCTTGGATCAGGGTCACCATCCAAAGTGTTGAATGGGAATATATGTGCACAGTGGTACGTTTAATCGATCGATCAAACCTGAATCTAGGATCGCTGCGCATATGGGGGTCTTTAGACTGGTGAGCATAAAGCTAGACAGCGCTGGATGTCCTCCAGCCAGGAAATGGGGTACGCTCCATCTGACTTTCTGCAACTCCTGCACGCTTGGAGAAGATTTCAGTGTGCAGTGAAATCAGAATACTCATTCATTTTTGTTTGCAAAGATCTCAAATATAGTGTTGGTAATCTTGGTAATTGCAAATATTTGAGATCTTACATCAGTACCCAGACATACCGTGCATTGCATTCACGATATGCGCATGTACAAATGCAGATTTGCGCTTTGAAGGTAATAATAACTGGAGATCACAAATTTATTGTGAATATTAGCCAAAAATACGAACATTGCCTATGCTGCTCATCACTGTGTAAGTCAGTGGTGGCCAACTGAGTTGGTATGGTGGGTCACAAGTGTGGCCCTCGGCATCACTAAAGGGCCACACATAACATTTTCAACCTATACTGACTTGTATCAGCATTTTCTAATGGAAAAGTACAGCAGGCATATAGAAGACATTATTTGAATTTTTTTTTTAAAACAAAACTTATTTTAAATGATACTTCAAGCATTACACTGTTGTGCGGTAATGCACATTGTGTGTCATATACATGGTCAAAGGTTATGTGCCTCATAGATATCATTAAAGCCTTTGATATCTATGGGACACATATCTTTTGCTTCAAAGGTTATGTGCTGCAATATATATTATACAATCACCCCCCGCTCATTGGTGGAAAAGTGGGCTCATGGGCACTCACCAGTTTACTGATCCATCGCTAACATTAGAGGAGAACAGGGGCTTCGCTCAGGTGCCATCTGGGTCACTGATTGGCTTTTACCTATGCCTTACCTCCTGTTCCCACTGTTAGAATTTCCCATCCGAGGACTTGTCAGCTGGGGATCGGCAGACAGGCGAGTTCCTATGCCCTATGCAATAACAGTTTAGGTTTCAGGGGCCACAAGTGGAGGACCGCGGGGGGTGGCGAAAACCGACCCTGGGCCACAGGTTGGGCACCTTGGGTATAGGTAAAAGATAAAATGGATTTCATTTGCTTTAGGTTCAGACATCATTACAAGATTTGATGGGAAAGGTTTTAGCCACTCAGAATGGGATTTGTTCCTTTTTTATTCGTTTTTCTTTGAGGTAAACATATTGCAATGTTATACCGGTTCTATGGAACCTAGTGCGTTTGCACAACATTAGACAACTTTTTTATCTATAGGCGTCAAAGCAGCACTATGTTATCATCATCATCACAGTGGCAGTTGGTTCTGCGGTCTGTATAATATCTGTCTGTGTACCCCATCACGCAATGTTCCATAGCAGACCAGCCCCTGTGTTTGTACAAACAATTTACTCTGAAGAGGAGCACAGCCGCTCATTGTACATCACAAGGCGCTCTTTGGTTTGATCTTGGCCAACGTTTCAGCTCGGCTCCTATTATGTTCCCCGGGCTTCTCCTCTTCAAATAAAGTGATTGTCAAATGGAGAGCTCCGGAGCAAAGCTTTGTTCTATAGATACGTATAATTTGTACTTTTCATCTGGGACTAGCACACATAGAATGGACAGGATGAAAAAGCTGAAGGCCAGGCCAGCTGCTTCTTTTAGAAGACCAATCATGAAGTGAAAATCTCCTATAGAAGAAATGTCTGGTTTAAAGGGAAAGTTTCAGGACACAAGTGAAATACTTCCACGATTTAAGCCCCTCCATACAAGTATAGATTGTGACCCGATGTTTTGGCTGATGGACCGTGCTTGATGACGTCATCATACGCGTTCAATCGGCCGAAACATCAGGTCACAATTGGCCTGGACACCCTTTGTGTGCTGTTGGGTCAGCAGACCCGGCAGACTGCATGTAGTGAAGCCGGCTGTGCTGTGTGTCAGCACGTAGGAGAGAAGCAGGAGGCAGCCTGCTTCGGCTTCTGGGCTGATTCCTCAGCCCGATGGATCTCTCAGAGCTGAGGAGACATATGCCCATACTTTAGACTTTGGGGCGCTGTGACCGATCTAAGAATTGCGGACATGTCTGTAATGGCTTAGATTGATTTGCATGCCGATTTAAGCTTAAGATCGGCACCTAATTTTTCAGCAGACCAATCGCCGAGAGTGCACACGGCATTTGGTTGGCCAAAAAATCTGGGGGGGCTCTAATTATACATTTCATTCAGCTTCATTTAGTTGAAAGAGACAGAATCGGCGGACACCCTTTGTGTGCCGGCCGTTACCTTCAATGAAGACACCGGTGTTCATTGAAAGTAACGGCATCGGCCAGAGAATATCGGACATGTCCGTTCTCTGGCTGGCCGAGCTGTGGGGCGACAGGGATCTGTCGCCCCATGTGCGCACCCCCGATCAGCGGCTGATTTTTGCCGTCGGCCGTGAGCACGCACGCCCATCGGTTGGCGACAAAATCGGCCACCACTTGGTGGGTGTATGGCAGGCTTAATGTCCCCTCCCTTAGATTTTCCTACCCCCTTTGTGCAAATGATGTGCCCCGTGTGAAGTTAGGAGGAAGCGTAACGCCCAATCCCTCCTAAGTTAGGAGGAAGGGGGCATTACATCCCACCCTGCTTGTGGGCATCAGGGCTGCTACTTATTAGTAGCAGCTCTAATACTTTCAGAGAACTCGGCAACCCCTGTGAAATGGTCATTCGACTCCCAAAGCACAGGTTGAGAACCACTGTTCTAGTACAAGGAGCAAGCCTGATGAAGCACTTGGTCTTCTTCTGCCATCACTCTTTTATGCTCCCAAAGGCTGTGACTGTAGTTTTAGCCTGTCACTAGCAGCTGAAGATTTCACTGAAATGTTGAGCTACATGAAAGGCACATTCCTTCCCCAGAAGACATGTGCAGGTAACCTGTGTCCGACACCTAACGTCACAAGCTGTGCTCTCGCTATGATCTCAAGAACCTTCAAAGACTTGTCATAGCCAAGCCGAGCACAGTAAAATTCAGTGTCCTTTGAGTGACAGCCCATATTGAAGGATCCGAGAGCTTTGCTGAACACAGCTGCAGACTCTGGCAGAAGTGAAGGGCTCTTCAAGCAGAGGTCACTATGTGACACTAACTGGGCTACAACTCTTTTAACTAGATGAAGGTTAGTGGACTTCAAACAACACAGTGAATCTAAGGCTGGTATCTCAGTGTGCAAGACAGAGAGCCACTGAGAAGACCTCCTATTGTTAGAATCTCAGGAACACCATTGGCCCTAATCTCTATGATAGGGCTTTAAGTGTATCTAGTTCTGAGAATATAAGGGTCCCCATACAGCTTTAGATTTCTCTGTCAGATTTCCTTTAGATCTCCTTTTTTGTTTTACCAAAACCATGTAATATGAGTGACTTTCCAAACCATCAAGTCTACCTGTGTACAATCAGAGGACTCGGCACTATAGTTGTTGGTAGATCTAAAGGATATCTGACAGAGATATCTAAAGGTGTATGGGCAGCTTTAGAGTAATGGTACTGTTAAAAATACAATTAGCCTGAGCAGGTACCAACATTCTGCCAAAGCGTTTGAAAGGTTTGAAATAATAAAATCTCTATAAAAGACAATTCATTGTCTATGGCACGGGTAATAGACAATGAATCTATTCTTTAGCTCTGTCTGTGTCTCATCTAGTAGTCAGCTAGAAACTATCCTATTTCCTGCATGGGGGTTGTCCTCTATCATCTAGAGCAGGAATTGGCACCCTGCGGCTCTTTAGCTGGTTTTCTGTGGCTCAATTATGCCTCCTGTCTCCGTGCCACCACCACATACACGCCAAAAGGATGCCTGTGGGCTGAGGGGGTACAGGGACCAGAACAAAGCATTGGGGATCCACCGAGTGGTGGGAGCACACCATGAGAAAGGGGCTAGAGCAAGGAGCCACACAGGAGATCTTGGCTGCTCTCATTCTTCAAATGTGTGGGATGGGGCATGGTGCTGTAAGAGCAGCCAAGATCTCTGGTGTGACTTCTCGCTCTGTTGCGAACAACAACCCTCCCCAACCCCACCACCCCTGTCAGTGGCTCTTTGGTCACAAAAGGTTGATAGCTGCTGATCTAGACCTTTCCTCCGCACCCTGACTGTCCTTGGGCAGCCCTTTTTTATTCATTTGATTTCTGTCCTTTTAATAATGAAGACATAGAATCCTATGCAGGTAATACCTAGAGAAGTTGTAAGTTCAGCCTCGCTATGATCATTTATTCTTCCAGACTGAGGATTTTTTTCATATTGCCCAATATATACATCCTACTGCTTCTATCAAAGCTAAGTACTATATATCTATACATACATACATGTACTATGTCCTACATGTGTTATATAATTTCTGTCCCCCTTAACAGCCTTTCAAGGACAATACAATCCTGTTCTAATCCTGCACAGCCATATCTTCTGTCTATCTTTTGAAGCTACTTTCCTTTTTGAAGCAGGGAACACACGGCTCGATATTGGAGCCATTTGAGGTTCCCTACAGAAGCGTGATGACGTCATCGCACTGCTGCCCGATATCGGAGGAGCTGAAGACACAGCACTGCTGTGCCTCCAGCTACAATGATGGTCTCCATGCAAAGCAATAGACATCGACCGTGGTTTACAGTCATGTCCAATATCCCTGTTTATTCGAAAACCCGCTCGAAAGCAGGGATGGCCGCATATGATATCGGCCAGATTGATGGCCATGAGCTCGTGTGGCGCTCGAAACGGCCATCAATCTGGCCCATATCTACATGTGTGTTCCCTGCCCCCCATACACATTTAGATTGTGACCCAATTTTTTGGCCGATCGAAAAATCGGGTCATAATCGTCCGGGCACCCTTTGTGTGACAGCACCTGTCCGTCGGGTCCTCTAGCTCCTTAGGCCGCCGTCAGTGCCCAAGCAGCTAGGGGGGCCCGGCAGACGGCATCTAAAGAGCTGAGGAGACATACCCGTACTTTGGATGGGGACTCTTCCCCTCATCCAAAGTATTAAGCCGATCTAAGAATTATAGACATGTACGTAATGGCTAAGATCAATTTGGCGGCCGATTTTGGCCCTTTAAGCTTTGGATCTCCACCTGATTTTTTCACCGATCACCATCGGCTAGATCAGTCCATCGGCCAAAAAATCAGGTGGAAATCTAAGCATGTATGGGGGCTTAAGTGTTGGTTTTCATTTGGATGTCCTTTTTTATTTGGTTATTTTTGGCAGTTTCAGTAGCTCATCATCTCCCTTTTCCCCCCTTTTCCGAGCTGTATTTCTGTGTTCTGTGAGTGAGATTTGCTAGCCTGGAGCAAGTCTGCACCCTTGCACCCCTCTCCACATGCTGCAAACCATATTAAACCGTTTAATTACTACTTTGATAATTTAGCGTTTGTCTGATGAGCTGTGATGGGAAATTTGGAACAGAACCCCTCCTGCCTGGCAGTATTAACATTTGCGAAACGCCTTGCAAATTACCCCTACATATGTTCCGTCCTCCATTTGCACGACTTAAACGACTCAAAGGAAACTTAACTTGGGAAGAGATGCAGGATGCTGTGCGAATGGTGGGGGGAGACTTTCTGAAAGCATCAAGTAATAAACATTGATCAGTCTTGCTTTAATTTTGATCATTACTATTGTTGCTTTTATATTTCATATACAGTTGTGTAAAATCTCTCCCATATCTGTATGGCAAGATGGACGCTTGTGACCTTGTATAACCCTCATATGTATCATTTGGATCCTATGAGCTCCTGTCCCATGGAGTAGTTGTTTCCAATGCTTGGAGCGCTGATTTGTTCTTCTTTATGTACAATATAAACATTGAGCTTTTTATATTTACTGTTTTATAATAACATTTGCGATATGAAAGAATATTTTTATACGTCTGTCAAACTTTTTAAAGTTCTAAAAGTCCAAATGTCCTGAAAGGTCTTAGTTTATATATTAATATAGAATGTTGGCATCACTTATGACTTTAGTAGCCATAATTAAGCCCCTACAGCCTAGGTGCCCAAGGGCCCGAGGGCCGCATGCGGCCCTTTGGGGTTTTCTTGGCGACCCCCTCAGTCCTCCACTTGTGGCCCTGAAGCCTAACTGTTAATGCATAAGAACTCACCTGTCCGCCAATCCCCCACTGAGAGGTGCTCGTCTAGAATTACCACACTACAGTGTTCTCTAATGCTTTAAGTATTATTTAAAACAAGTTTTGTTAATTAAAAACAATGTCTTCTAGCTCTGCCTGGTGTAATTTCTTCATTATAAAATGCTTATACAAGTCAGTATGTGCGGCCCTTTAGTGATGATGAGGGCTGCACATGTGGCCCTTTCTATTAATTCAGTTGGCCACCACTGCCCTACAGGATTGAAAAAGGGGATATTACTTGAATTTGGCCCAGTTGTTTTTGAAAGGGTTCATCATTTAATCTGATGAGAAGAAAAAATGTCCTTGAAGGAAACTTGAATTAGGAAGAGAGGCCCGATGCTGTGGGAATGGTGGGGGGAGACATAGCAGCCCGCTCCACAACTTGGCCACCAATCCCCCCTCCAAAACTTGGATACCAACCCCCCCCACTCGGTCAACAACTCGGCCGGGCCGCCGAACGATATTACCCAGCCCCCCCAAGCTCAACTACTCGGCTGAAAGATAGCCCCAAAATGCTAGACACGGGCCTGTACATAATGATCAGTTTTTGTTTTAATTTTATGTATTTGATCTTTACTATTATTGCTATTATATTTCATACACCGTTGTATAAAATCTCCCCCATATCTGTAAGCCAATAAGTTTATTTTGCATTCCTGCTAAATGACTACAGAGACAAGATCTTGAAAGAGCTTGTAAACATAGGAACTTCTTGGGGTTTCCAGTGTATTATCCATTTGTGGCTATGGGAATGTTTTCACAGGAATTTTTGCCCACTGAACCATGAAACCAAATATTTTCTGTTGGGTAAGATGATCTGCTCCATGGATGGTGTTCAGTACCGAAGGTGTGGCCATGGCACTTGAGTTCCTCCACACCAAACCAGTCAAAATTTACTTTTTTGGTGCTGGTTTTGTGCTCGAGAACACGCTGGGACAGTAGAGGGCCTTCTCAGTCACAAGGAAGCACAACATTCTCTAAATTATCATTGTATATTGTATCTTTTACCTAAATTACTAGAATGGGGGAGGGGGGGGGGCTACATATGCCACGGAGGGTGTCTGTCTTGAACAAACTTTCTTTCAAACTTTTAGACACATCTATAGTCTGTTGTGAGGCAGACAGTTTGCTGAGTTATTTAGAAATAAACCTCAAAAGATGGGGGGAGTTATTTAGAGGAACATTGTTGATTTTATCGTAAAGGATCGGAATTTTCTAAATAAGCAGGACAACATTTTTATTAGGATCATATGAGCAAACTATTTGTAGTCATTGGTGGCAGACCAGAGGTGTCGGTGATGCATCAGGGTTGGCTTTTGGTTGCAAAACAGGTCATGTCCTATGTTCGTGTATCTGTTGAGCATTGCAGGATTGGACCTGAGCCTTTAAGAAAGGTGCTAGAACAGGCTTGGGCAAACTTTTTGGCTTGTGGGCCCCAATGGATTCCTAAATTTGACAGAGGGGCTGGAATCAGAGCCTGTAAATGCCACCCAGCATAGGTGTCCCAAATCCTTATTTGCCTGGTGCCATTCATGACCAGACTACTGGAGACCTGATTAGAAATGGAAACAAATAACTATAAAAAAAGCGATATAAATAAAATGTGACCAATTACACTTAAATAAGCGTACCTGCCATGATCCTATGGTCCTGCCACTGCATCAACTCAATGGCAATGTTTTGGTAACTCTATGCATTATCTCCCCCCATTGCAGTGAATGAGTAGAGGGGAGCCACATTGTCTTCTCACCAAGGTAGCAGAGTGCCAGATCAAACAGCCAAATGGGTCAGTGCTAGAATCTAGCTAAACCTTGTGTAAATGCTTGCACAACACACTGCATACTTGGGCTGCTTGAGCGAACTCTGAACTGTAAAGAAATGTTACATTTCAGCTATTTTCATCTTGTAGGAGATACAGTGAAGGCAAATAGAGGAATTACTTATGTCTTTCTAATAAGAAAGTTTAAGAAAAAATTCAGCTGAGCCATTGACTGCCCTGCAATGAGGCCATTGGGGCTGATGTCTGAGCCGCCAGACTTGGCCCAAACCTCTTCTATTGGCAAATGAAGATCAATGAGCAGCTTGATGGCTGGATTGGAGAAATTGGCCCCATTCATCAAGGTCAGAAAGTCTTGTAAGGTGCATCTGGTGTCACCAGCGCCGGTTCTCGGTGGACATTCATCACAGCGTTTATTAAATGATCGCGGCCAGCTGGCGTTGAATTAACTCTGCACAGATCATTTAACGCCTCCATCGCCACCCGGGGCTGTGACAACAAAAAGCATTAAAGATCTTAGATCGGATTCATGCTGAGGGGTCACCCCTGAGTCCTGGGTGCACCTGGTGCATTCTGTCTTCAGCAAGTGTAATATATTAATATATATATAATAAATGTATCTTATCCTTTCCTTCAAATTTAAATTAAGTAAATAACATGCAATTTACTATTCATAGAAAGACCAATTGGATTCTAACTGTAACTTTTTATAAATCTTTAATATAATAAATGTATCCTTATTTATTTATAATATGCTTTGCCATAACTCCATAAAAAATATATGTTGCCTTTTTTGTCTTGCAAGAATGATTGGATTATTGAATATATCAAATAGAATTCCTAAACATAATGCAAGGATATTAACACATCAATTATATGCTTTTTTTTAATTATCACATTTTTCATTAGTTATTAACAAATGATTTAAAGGTTTTCACTGACACGAAATCGGATATAAATGGTTTTAAAAATAAAATTCAGAAAATTGAATTTAACCGCCCTAGCGGTCAGGACAGCACCATCTTGTCCAGCACTGCTACTGCTACTATAGCACTGGACAAGATGGTGCCGTCCAGTGAACATCGGGGCACCAGCAGCGCATACTCAGTTTTGCGCTGTCCCGGTGTCCCCGATGTGACATGCTGCAAGCTCCTCCGTCTCTTCTCCCACCCTCAGGGAGGCGGCGGGAAATTTGAAAGTACATTGCATGAAATTAGTTTTCTATGTACTGCTATGTAGTAAACATCGCCCAAATAAAAAGTCTCTGGTGCCCCAGATGTGCCCATTTGCAGTAACCCTCTCTTCCCTCGTGTGATTTTACCACATCCATCACTAGAGGTTAGAGAAGGTTAACTGCAAATCTGGGGCACAAGAGACTTTATTTTGGCGAGATTTAGTACATAGCAGCAAAGCTTTGTGCCCTGATTTCTCTGTTTTCTCATTAGTTTTATAAAAAAAAAAAATTCTTTTACATAATTGTTTGTTTCAAACATTATTATATTCAGGATGTCTATTAGACTCTTGTACGGACTTTTTGGGAAGTTACATGCCTACAAAGAAAAATGTACCATTTAAATCTATGGTGCACTTTTGGTACAGAAATCTGGACCTCAGCAGTGCGCTAGGGAGGTTAATGGAAAAGTAAGAGGGACTACCTTATCAATAATGTAGGTAAACTAGTGGTTAATTAAGGGATGAAAAGAAACATGTTTTGCATGGGTTGTCAAGTTTCTTAAACTGACAATATCTGCAAATCACATCAATCACTTGTGGTCTATTGAACCAGGTGGGCAGGAATCATTCCTGTTCAATCTGCGGTTTTTGGTTGATGGAACGGAAATATCGAACCATGTATCACTGTCCTTTACAGACTTTTTTTGACAGCAGCTTTAGAAATTGCTTCTATATTTACTCAGAAACTCCAGTCAGCCATTTTGACAGCTCAGAGTTTCTGAAATCCAAATAAAAATATCAAGTAAAAAATAGCAGATTAGGGACAGTCAGGGTGGGGAGAAAATGGCAAGATCAGGCATCTCCAACTCCAGTCAGTGAGGGACACAAGCAGGGCAGGCTTTGGTGTATCTGAAGTAATTTTCTGTCTCTTTGTTAATCTTTTCTAATGCCATTTACTGCGGACGTCTAGGTGATGCTAGGACATGTGGTGGGCTCTGGTGGGGTCTGCATTTCTGTAGATTTTAATGCACACTGTGAGCTTACATTGACTTCTGAATAAGCAATTTCAGTACAGGTAAGGAGTAGTATAGTAAAAAGATGTAAAATATTAGCAACCAATAATTTTCCATCTTACGGTAGTCTAGTACAGGTGGGTGTTAAGGAAAGTATTTTGTTTCCTTAAAATGCACATGGTGATGGTGTCCATCGCTGTCTTGTTTTTGATTTATGGCCGCCTCATAAGTCCTGTAATTCTGTTAACGGAGTCTGCCAGGGCAGTAAAGAAGCACGTCAGCAAAACCACAACCAATGCTGATCCTAAGCAGAGCTAGACTGGATTGTGACAGCCCAACAGGAGAGTGCAAAGAAACCACTATTAATATTTAATACATGGCCCTCTTGGTGTACACAATCCAGACCACCCTCATGAACCCCCTGGGCAGCACAGACAGGGATAATATGACACTTTTTTTATTTTGCATGAATTGTGTCTATCACATTTTACACCTTTACTGTACCATATTTCCACTTGCAAATCTTGTTTATGTTCCGGTCTATGAATCGAGCTATTACTCTGTTTAATGACTGCTGAGATAAGATCGGTTAGTGCTCATTTCATTCTTCGTTCTACCTGTTTTTTCTTTCTGAATCCAAATGCTCTGATCAGACCAAGGATTGATGAGAACAAAATGGCTTTCATGAGAATTCTTTATTTTAACTGTGAAAATCAGGGCAGTTTTTCCTGGAGTATGCAGGCGCATAGTTGGGGGCCCCCTGTGATGGTCCCCGGTGCTCTAACCCGCATGCATATTCCTCATGCCAATTGCTAACGGCAGTGCCATCCAGCCGACGGGGGGGGGGGGGGGGGGGGTTGGAAATGCACCAACATCTCAGCCAGCCCAACGATAGCACACACCCACTAAATAACTCGGCCGTCAGGGACCCAAAAGGCTGATTTGAATAAATATTCCTCATTACGTTGTATTGGGAAAAGAGCGACAATCCTGAACATGCATGAAAAAAAATTTAAAGGGATGGTTAGGGATCTCGCCTACCTATCCAAAGCCTAAAAGCAGTTTTGTACTGATTGGTCCCAGTAGAAAACAGGGATGGCCGCATATGATATGGGCCAGATAGATGGTCATGAGTGAGCACGGTGCTCGAAGCGGCCATCGATCTGGCCCATATCTACATGTGTGTACCCAGCTTTTGACTAATGAGGTATGAGATCTGGGGGTTCAAACAGTACTGTGAGAGTTACATTTGACCCAAAGCCAGCTGGTGACCTGTGGATGGAGACAATATTGCCTGGTACTCATCTGAGGAGCTCATTACAAAAGTTATGTGCACCCCTAGGTAGCCCGGGGGGAAGGGGAGTGCTAATGGTAGGGGGCCCCGAAAATTTACCTAGTATGGGGCCCCGAAATTTCTGATGGCACCCTAGAAAGTGCCTGAACCAGGTCCTTCATGGCAGGATCTTCATCACCTTTGAATAAAAAACATTTAAAATTGCATGTAAAAGCTTTATTGAGATTTTAGAGAATGTGAACCCTAGCAGAGGATGGCGGCTGTGGACAGGATGTTGAACTGTTGCTGGGATTTGGCGTGACACCGTCCGTATATCACAACCTCTTCCATGTAGAAGTACGCTAACATCTAACATATGCCCTGCGCATTTCCAGGGAGCGAGCGCATCCTGCGCAGTCTGACTCCGGCTAATCCCCAGCATATTACATCTGGGATGGCTGCAATATTTAACTTTAATGTGCCGGGAGATGGCTTTGGAGATGGCACGTAATCACAGGGGAGCAGCTGTGCGCCGGGAGATTCGCTGGCTCGCCTCCGCTCTCGCGCGCACTGCCACAAAGCGAAGCTGACACTTGCACACCTGTGCGCGTTACTAATGATCGAGATTGGATGGCGACAATAGGGGTCCCTGGCTGCATTTGCATAAAACGCCCATACAACCGTGTTAGACTTGCAAATTTGTGGCAGACCATGCCAGCACGCCTAAGTCATCCTCTCTGTTCCTGTATAATTTTCTTGTTTTTTTTGCTCTTTGTTTAACCTTCTTTTTTTTTTAAGGAATTGCTTTGCATTATTTGCAGTTTTTAGATTTCAGTAAATGTCTTTTTTTTTCATGTTAGCAGCGGCATGCAAAGGTTGTAGTTTAAACCCTCCTTGCCTCGTCTGATACCAATAAATTATTTTATACCATAGGTGTAAAACTCTGGCCCAGGGGCCAAATATGGTGCACCAAGCAAATATTCTTGGCCCACACCAGATCTGGTGGATCTGATTCCTGGCAGCCCCCCCCCTACCAGCTGCACTCACTGTTCTCCGCTCTTCTTCTATTGGAACAGAGAACTACAAGTCCTGGCTTCTTAGCAGTGTATTCCAGCGACGTTATAATGCGCTTCCAGCTGCCCAGAGTATGCTAGGATCCATAGTGCTCTCATCCCAGAGTTGAGGACAGAATGTTGAGTGCAGCTGGTAGGGGGCTGCAGAGTAGGAGAGATGGCTACCAGGATTATTCTTGGGGAACATACTGATACATGGACTACAAACACTGTATGCACTATACAGTTAATTATAATCCATGTGTGCCCTCCCCATCCTTGTGTATACAATGTATGTGTGTGTGTGTAGTCCAGGGGAGTCAAAGTCCAGCCCATGGACCACAAATGGCAAGCAGTTTTTGAATATATCAACGTTGGCCCACTGTATATTTGAGTTTGACACCCCTGTTTGATCTTTCATCATATATATTTCCTTACCATAGCTGTTATATGTTATTTAAAGAAAGTAAAAAGACTTTAGGGAACAAAGAAAATTCCATAATCACATGGACACAGTATTCTAAATGAGTGTTACAGATCGCGGTGTTACCCAGCAATCTGTAACTGCAGCTGTGCCCTCTACCAGTTCTGCTGCGTCTCTTCATAAACCTCAGAGGACCAGGACCTTTCATAGATCAGCTTTCTCTGCTGGTGGTAGAGACTGTGGCAAATGATGTGGCTCCTGCTCCCTCTGCTGGAGTTTACTAGTTAGCGATCATGATCACGCACCTGGAGCACTGCCCAATCGGACCACCTCAGCAGGTATTTAAGGATGTCTAAGGCAACAGGGAGTTGCCTGAACAAAGAGGTTGTGAGGACCACGGCTGTACTGGGTACCGCCTGCTGGTGGGTCTGTGCTTGCCCTTTCCTGGGTTGTTTCCACAATCACCAGCAGGTGGCTCCCTGCAAGCATGGGCTGGGTAGAGGTCACCTGCCTTATTAGCCTGAAGGCTATATCGGTGTGCCTCGACCACCCATGCTGGGCTGAGCATTTTTACACCACTCTGACTCTGAACCCTTGACATCTGTACATCTGAATCTGGACTATTTTTGCACCTTTTTGCATTTTAGTTTTTTTCCTGTTTTTGTAAATGCACAATAAACCCCTTTTTGGTTCCATATCCCTGTCTAGTTGTCAGTGTGTGCTGCCTGTCTGGTCGCCCTCTTCTCTGGATCCTGACCGAGGTCTTTTAGTCTCTGTTCCACAGGCTCTGATTACATTTATCTGCTTTATTGTGTTTGATCCCTGGACCGTTTTTGACTACCATGTTTGCTGCCTGCCTTAACGATCACCTGCCTGACTACGTCTCTGCCTGCCGTCTCTGTACCCCGCCTTGGAATTCTGCTGTTTGCCACTGCCCGGAAGTGTAACTAGGGACCGCAACTTGGGGGTTCCCTGCAGCAAAACCAATCACTGCTTGTGGGGTACTCTGGTGAATACTGACTATGTGCTCTGGTTTATACTTGTGTAGCCCCCCTATGGGTGCTAGAGTTAAGTGAGGTAAGGGGTTATCTTGGAGAGTGGAGGGTTAAATTGGTTTTCTCTGGGCAGGTGCAGCTTGTACATTTTCCCTCCAGAATTTTGGCGGGAAATGTATCAAGTCT
>CM070041.1:52367215-52378101 GCA_036250615.1 Ptychadena robeensis | reverse complement strand
TCCATAATGTTCCTAAACAGAAAAGGGGGGCAATGCAAGGAAAGTTTGGGAACCACTGGCCTAGGTTAAGATATAATGAAAATGCTGAAGGCAGAAGAAACCTTTCTTCTAATGAGCACGAAGTTCTTCCATAGAGAAGCCCATGAATCAATCAACTGATTAATAAGTAGTTCTCTGATTTGGCCGGTCATAATTTCGCCTACAGAGAAAGTAGAAATAAGAAATGATCAATTGATCCCAACCAGCGAATCTGGAAGGACCAAACTGATCATATGATCAAATGCAATGTGCGTTCTCCTACAGGAAAACATTTTCTAGGAGAACTTGCCATCTCCAATGATCCCCAAAAGGCCATTTTCGGTAACATGGGGAAGGTAGGTGGAGTTGGTGAAACATACATTTTGTCAGGCTAGTATTCGAGTGGTGGATACAGATAAGAGAAGGAGATGCTAAAGTTAAGAACAGATCCTGCTCCGTTTTATGCGGCCAGCCATTATTTTGGTTTTCCTGACACGGTGACAGGCGAGCTGTAAGCCTCGTCATCCGAGATCACTTGCTGGGCTGGGGAGCGGAGACCTGTCATTTTCTCCATCTGCCATTTCCCTTTTCCCGCAGACAGAAGTACTGGAATAGATTATTGGGATGACAGGGAGCTGGCATGTCACCGGCTGACAAGCCTCAGTCACCATCCGAAGACCGAAGACTTGTCAGAATCATTTTATGGGGACAAGAAGACTTACAGATCTTAGTTAGAAAATGTTATCTTAAAAAAAAATGTGCATCAGTGGGACAGAAATATCCTGACAGTGTCTGTGTGTGTTGTGATTTGTTGGTTTTCATGGCTCGCCGTTCTTAGTCCCAGATGTTATTAACTCAGGGGAACACATTCCACATGGAGTTTGTTGGCTTTGGTTGGATATTTTAATGATAGTCAATGTTTATGTTAAAGCTGAACTCTGGCCTTCTTTCATAAGAATCAGCAGTCCATATTACTGTATTTTTCGGACTATAAGAAGCACCTAGTTTTTAGAGCAGGAAAACCAGAGTAAAAATGCAATATATGTGTTCAAATCAATTGGGTTAATGTAATGGATTATATTAATGCAATACCAAATTCAGCCAGTAGATGTCACTAGCAGCAGTACACTCACAGCACATCACGTCATCCTCCTCAATGATCTTCCTTACTGATCAGGAGGAGGGGGGCCGCGCGGGGAATGGCTGCAGATCGCCTCTCCCTCTCTGGCTGTGCCTGTGTCCGTGGAAGCTGCTGAGTGATTGCAGATTCCACAGACACAGAGAGAAATGGCAGTTCATCTATCTCTCTCTTCATTGTTTATATCAGCAGGGCTCACCAATGATTGAGGGTAGTAGTGAGACAGGGTGCTGGGGTGTTTTCAGGTTGTACCCTGTTTTAGCCAGGAAAATACCACTTTTCCTGGCCCCATCCCGGATTAGAATTTTTCCCATAAATCCTCCAGAAACTCTGTCAGTAGGCTCAACTGAGCCTACTGACAGAGTTTATGGTAGTACCAATCTGGGAGGATGGTGAGAAAGAGGAGAAAATGAGGGGTGTAGGAGCCTAGGAAGTTTAGATGGAGGAAGGCGTCGCTGAATGAGTTGGGGGTGGGAAATTAAGAGGAAAGGGAACGTTCTCTTCCTTGCTTGTCACTTCCAACTTTTGAATCACGGTAGTGTGGCTTAAATGGTGCCTGTGATGTCACTTCTGGAAAGTTTTCCCTTATTTTGTACAGTATAGCACCCTTCCTTCCCCATAATCTGCCTGCATTTCATTGAGGAAAGACAAGCGTGTCCCAGAAAAAATAAAAACTATGTAGTTAAAAGTTTAAAAGGGAAAGGGCTTGGCAGGGATGGGTGTGTGTCTATGAAATATTTCTGTAGGTTTTCTGTTGTAAATTATTCGCTCCTGACTCAAAAATCCTGACTTTCTCTTTGTAGGATCTACGAGCGTGTAATAGATCCTCCAGAAACCAACCTGTCACCAGGAAGTACGCTATGGCTGGGACAACGTAACAGAAAACATGGCTTCTTTAAGGTAAGAAGGCTGAGCTTGAGAAGGGGTTCAGGGAAACCACTATTATTCCCCATATATATGTCCTGGGATAGTCCTATAGCTGCCCAGCGGGTACGCAAATCCATAATACAGCACATAATTACCCCATCCCCAACCTATGATTGGACAGCATAACTTTAAAGTTGAGATCATTAGTTCTTTGAATTTTGTGTTCTTCTGTTAATATTCTGACCTTGCCCTGAAGGATTTAGTGATGCAATGACCTTCACTTTCAGCTAGGGTTGTATAAATGTCAACAATGCAGCACATACAAGACAAACCCAGAATATTTTCATATATTTTAGAATGAGAAGTCCTCCCTGAGAATTGTAGAAAAGCTGAAAATGGAGAATTGAAGGGATGATGGATACCATCAAATGACGCTGACAGACATGACTGACTGACTCACAGGCACTGACTGTTTCCTAATATTTTTCATTGAACAAGGCATAACAGATATATTTAAACATTTGCTAAAATACATGACTTATTAAACAAATTATTAAACATTGGCACCCTGCTAAAGAAGACATTGTAGACCCACCAGTGGTATAACTATGGAGGTGGTATAACTATGTCTGGGCGTATATAAAGTCTGAAAGTGTCAAAAAGATTGGTTACCTGTAACAGGCAGGTGTCGGGTAGTAAACTAGGAACCACGCAGAGAACCAGTATAGTGCAACTTGTACTTTATTGAGGCACAGAACAACAATTGATAACCGTTCTGTCTTATCTGGAAAATAGTGCAGTCTTTAAGGCTTCACACCACACTCCAGCACAGCGGCGGCAAGTTAAGGTGTAAGTAGTCCAGTGCCCAAACCTCGGGTGCAACAGCAAACTGCGCCCAAGGGAAACCACAGGGGCCCTCTGGTATTCTACCCGGCTCTGGTTGTCTTTTGCTCCTCCACCCCACTTTTGCTCCTCCACCCCACTTTTTCCTGGCATGGCTGTGATTGTGACCAGAAGGCAGCCAGCACAGTTCTGTTCTCTGGACACAGGTTGTTACACTTAGGAGCCACCAGTACGCTCCTTCTGGCCAGTACCAAAACCAGTACCGACAAGAGCTAGAGCAAAACGTTTTTTGCCCAATGTTCCCACAACCATTCTCTACATCTCCAGCAATGTTGATGATACCATGTTCAGGGGCTTTGCAATCAGCTCACAAAGTCAGCTAGTTAAAATATTTGATCATCTCTAGTCCCGACCCACAGGTTGAGAAATCTACGAAATGATGGCCATTTATGCAGCTCCAGCTGCACCTGAGCTGGAGCAAGCCTGTGTAGGGGATGGAAGTGATGCCCATGACTTTACCTATTCATCTTCTGAGAACTGGCGTCACCAGAAAGAACAGTTGTAGGGGGCCTGTTGGTGTAAAACTCTGCAGCAACAAAAATAATATTCACACAAACAAAGGAACATGATTCGATTATATATAATGACCTATCACCACTCTGATATTGAAGGAGTACACTGAGAATGGTCTCTGCTTTGGCTCCATTCAGTTTCTATAACATACTTTGATTTGCAGTCTTTTTTCCATTATGTATGTATATAGTAAAGTGTGTAACAATATAAAAAATGACAAAGCAGGGTGCAAGCGCTAAGATATGGGCCAAACCGATGGCCGCTTCGAGCGCCGTGCGCTCACCGTCGTCTATCTGGCCCAAGCAATCAATCCAGCTCGAAAACAGCCATATCGGATATGACCGTGTATACGGCCGCTGGTCTCCAGGCGAAGCTGGTCTCCCCAGCCCCACTGATATCTGACAGCAGCGTGATGACGTCATCACGCTGCTGTAGGGTACATCGGACGACTCGAATATGGAGTGGTCTGTGCCCTGCTTAACCTCCCTAGCAGTTGAGACGAACCCTGTTCGTTCGCCGTTCAGGGTCGACCCAACCGCAGGGGAAGCCGGCATCGGGTCCATCCGATGCCTCCCTGGAAAGCTGCAGCAATTGTCTTCATCGCTGCAGCATTTCCGGTGTTTCGACACCGCCCCGATTGCGTCACGGTGACACGGAAGGGGGCGGTGCCATAGACCTCCATGTTAATGGAGGAGCGTCGGCTTTCCCGCCCACACAGCTGGCGTCAATAATGACACCAGCTGTTTGGAGAGGGGCGGAGGGAGGGAGCAAGTGACAGACAGTGTACAGCGAGTGACAGCGGCGCGATATGGGCAGTGCGCTAGGGAGGTTAAGAGTAAAATAAAATAATCTGATAATGAATGTTATACCCTTAACTGACAGGAGTGTGTGTTCAGGGTCATACTAACTGTTGTGAAGTATGTGAACAACATATACATAACTGATTATAAACCCCACTTGAAGTTTCAAGGCCATAAAAAGTCTCTCTCCGCATCAGCGTAACAGAAAGAGGCTGACCTAGGTAGTATGTCACAACTTTAATACCCCTAGCTGAATCCTCTGCAGCATATCAACAGTGCCAAATATAGGGATTAAAGAGGACCTGTCACTGAGAGATTATGTACATTAATAGAAGTATACTTTATACTGAAGATCCACAATGCCTAGATGTACAGTTTTTTTTTTACTTTCGTATTCTCGGTTACTCACAACATGCAGGTAACTACAGGTCAAAAAACAGACTTAAGAACTGAATACATTTCTGAATTCAGAGTCAAGTAGCAGATTCTCTCATTACCATTGATTCTTTAATTTTAATTTTAATTTTGGAGTTGTGCATAGAAACCACCATCGGGCCCGGAGCTACAAGGAGGCTCGTCGCTCCTGGCTGATCTTTCTTCTGTATTTGGTATACTTTCTGTAGTATTACCAAGCTGGACCCGACTAGTGAAATGTAAGCCTGGGCGGCAGAACCATCTTGTGGACATTTAGTGTGGAATTTTTGCTGGAGATGGAGGAATTTCATTTTTAAAACTCCAGTATCTGACTTTACAAGTAGCTGCTGCATTTCCCACGTTAGGCTTATACTAGAATCAATAAGTTTTCCCAGTTTTTGTACATCAGGTCAGCTTATACTCAAGTACAATTGCAAACATGTAGAATTGTTGGGATGAAACTTGCGTTGATTGGATGGTATTTGAGGTACACTCCATAAATGAATGAATTTTTGCTTTTGCTATCTTTGTTGTCTACTGGTAAGGAAATGGTTGATTTTCCAATTCACAGATTTACATACATCTAGTTTTCCAGTTGTGATTCATTAATGTTGTGCATTAATTAGTGGTGTTAAGATGGGGGTTGCTCTAGGCTGCATTTTATTATCACATTCTTGGCAACTGAAGATTACTAGGCAACCCTTTATCAATCCCTCAATGCAAATGTTAATGGAATTTGCATACATATGAGGGACAGAGATGCTAGTATTATGTGTGAATTCTCATAATGCTTAGTATAAAAGAGAGGGTCACCTGAGATAACAAGGTGGCCATGAAATGAAATCCAAACAATACAAATCACATATCTATGGGCCATTATCCACAGGTTCCTACAAATGTACCAGCATGGAGGAATATTAAAATGGGATTATTGAAACTTAATCCCTTATTGGCTCTTATGGTCGGAAAGTACTCTAGTGTGTTTAGTGCGCGTCTTTTTGATGCCCAGACACCACTGGCACACTGTGCTCGCGTTGCGGTGCAGTATGTGCTTAGAAATGTGGCTTACCACGTGTTTTTGATGCATAGTGTGACCAACATGTGTCAGCCAGCGCAAACATGCCCATAGAGTAGGATGATGGTTGCAACAAAAAAAGCACCCAAATGCATAAAGTATTGTCCACAAAATGAGAATAAGGCCTGGCATACACATGCCGATTTTTCCGCAGACCGACGGGCGTGCGTGCGCAAAATTGGCCGCCAATCAGCGTGTGCCCACATGGGGTGACAGATCCCTGTCGCCCCACAGCTCGGCCGGCCAGAGAACGGACACGACGGATGTTCTCTGGCCGATGCCGGCCGATGCCATTAACTTCAATGAAGACCGCCGTCTTCATTGAAGGTAATGGCCGGCACACAAAGGGTGCCCGGCTGATTAAAGCAGCCCCAGAATGCAACGTGATGACGTCATCACATTGCATTCCAGAGCTCATCGGAGCTCGTCTGTCTGCACCCGTCTGTGGGTGTATGGCAGGCATAAATGGATGAGCCAAAAAATGGACCCAGACGCACCCTTTAAAAAGAATTTGTTTATTAGACGCATAAGTGGAGACATGGCCTAAGGTTGAGACTCCACTAGTGCATTTAGCCAAAATTTACTAGTCCATTGCTTTAAATGGTTCAGACTCCAGTGGCGCATTGCTGCACATTTAGAAACACGGCTTGCCACATTTTTTAAGTGCAACTGACACGCTTAAACACACCCATAGAGAATGAATGGATGCAATGAAAAATCTGGCCCAAACGTGTTCAAAATTGTCCAAAAATTAGAATGGATGCGCCAAAAAAGGCGCCCAAACACATGGCCTTGCTTTGTCAGTTTCAATATGTCAGTTTGTAAAATAAATAATTAGTGTTGAGGGAGAATGTTTGAATATATTCGACGAATATCCGACATTCGAGAATTCGCAATGTGCGTTTGAATATTCGCAATGGCGGATATTTATCATATTATGCTTCAACATTGTTTGCCGGCATACATCGTGCATATTTGTGTGCATTGCGAATGGATACACCCAATAGGCCCAGTGCTAAGATCACAAGAGAGGCTGTAAAGCTGGATCGCTAAAGGTAATAGAATACAGTCGAAACAAATTTTACGAATTTCGAATGTTTCTTAATATATTTGCGTAATAACGCAAACTTGAATATACTATATGCTACTCAATAAAAAATTATATGAAATTAAATTAAATCGCTCATCCACATTGTATTTCCTATCTGCTTCACCATGGTGCTGTAGTTTGAAGTGGTGGATATTAGCTGAAATCTCACAAGGATCCTCATCTACATTATGAGATTATCTAAATCCAAGGACGCAATGTAATATATCGCATCTTACCGGTTCCTGGATGTTGGTATCAGGATTTGATTTTCTTTATCCTTGGCTTTCCTCAATTTATGTTCACATGCTGATCCACCCAGTAGTAATGCCTTGGGATATCAACACTATTTACACCTCTAAAATGAATTAATATTGGATATTAAAACTAGATATTGCCTTGTAAAAGTATCAGTGACATAGTCACAGTGTTGGACATGCTTTGGTGGGGTCCCAGTAGGACCACCTAATGGATCTAATGACAGACAATAGAAGATTGCCCATCAAGTCGGCCCTTTTCTTATTTTACATTCTGTACATATAGGGTGTAGGCAGGGTGTTAGCAATCTTCGTTATAGCCTTTAACCTTCTGAGCGTCTAGCCCGAGTTAACTCGGGCTGAGTTTCATGCATCATGAAACTCAGCCCCAGTTAACTAGAGCCACGCACTAGGTCTCGCCGGCTTTCTGCGGCGGTTGGGAGCATCGGCATGTATGGCGATGCTTCCGGGTCCGCCCCCGATCGCGTCACCGGTGACGCGAAGGGGGCGGGGGTAGGCGGCGCCATAGACCTCCGTCTAACTGGAGGGGCATCGCTTTCTTTCAGCATAAGTCCGGCGTCTCCAGTGACGCCGGACTTATGTTTACTACCTCCAGCTGAGCAGGCAATCGCGGCGGAGCATATTGTGCTCCGCCGCGATTGCCTGTGGCACGGTTTTGAAAAAAACGTGCAAAGGCTGAAACGCTCAGGAGGTTAAGTGTGAGAGCGATTACACAAAATATATCTCACCTCCTCAACATTCCCACCTGAGACCTTGTACTATTAACGAGTTACATGGCAGGAATGAAAATGGATAATTGGGCACAATTTGGAAATTTTTCTCTCCATTTTTGTTGCCAGATGTTTCGACATTAATGGCTGCCTGTTTAATTCTGTCACAGCGCATTTACATATGAAAGTTTTATATTTTTCAGTGTTCCCATGAAAAGATATGTAATGGATGTACGTATTCACAGCGCATCACATTTTCGACATTTTCTTATAGGTTTTTAAATATACCCCTATGCGGCATACTGATGCCAATGACCCAATCTAGAATATTACATTCACATATATGCATACCTGTCATCTTCGGCGGCCGGGGATAACGCATGTGACGCCAATTGACATCTCTTCCGGTATCGGGAGATTTAAGTCCCCGCCCTCCTATTTGGTACCTGCCTAACTTAGGAGGGAGAGGGCGTTACTCTCCCTCCTTAGTTCCCACTCCGCTTGTGAAGATGATGTGCGGGGTGGGAACTAAGGAGAGAGAGAGTAACGCCCCTCCCTCCTAAGTGAGCCCAATTTCAAAAACCCAGGAAAAATACGGGATTTATTGGAATCAGGATTTGGCAGGGAAAGCCACAGAAAACAACATGACTTTCCCAGACAAAATGGGAGGGTTGACCGGTATGCATATATGAGTAGTGATGTCCGAACATCTCTAAGGAGGCTCAAACTTTTAAAATAGTCCGCCGTCTGCCTGTTCACAGACAGATTCCAATTTCCCGCCTATTGGTGGGGAATTTGGATCAGGGAAACCGCAAGTGACGTCAATGACGTCACACCCGGTCCCTGGAACGCATAGTTCCTGGTTGCTGTCACTGACATCACTTCTGGTTCACAAAGACTGGGTTCCCTTCTCGGTCTTCAGTGAAAAGATTCTGCCGGAGGAAGAATAGTGAGCTCCTTTTTGCCGGCGAACAGTGCGGGTTGAACATCCGTACTGCTTGCTGGCTAGAAGGAGGGTGAATACTCTGCGGAGAGTTTGGCCATCACTATATATGATATCTCTTGGCAGAAACCAAGCCAAACAAATCTATCACTTAATGGATTTTCTACAATGTTATCATATAGGTAATTTCTTTCTGCTTTTCCCATAGTTCTACTTTAAATTATTTTCATATTTAATTGTTAAAAGGAAAAAACATAAAAGCAGACTGCAATTGAAAGAAACAAGTGAGCATTACTTGTCCCCTCCAATGTCTAATTTAGCTGCAGAAATCTCCGAGCTTATTTGTGCATTACGATATATTATTGGGAGTGAAGAGAGACTTCAAAGTCTGTTGCGTATTTTTTTTGCTCAATCAGAAACCATTTTGAAATAGAAGGCTCTCATCCCGCCCCCATTTAGGACTGTAGGCCGCATCTAAAGGGTTCTTCACATCAAAACATTATTCATTTGAGAAAATTGCCCATGTGACAACAATATTCTCCTCAAAATTGTCCTGACTTTCCATTATCAAGATGGTTGAATACTCATTCAATTTCCCCTTGATGCATTCAGTACATAACTGATTACACAGCCACCAGTTAGAGAAAAAAGTGCTCTCCATTTCAGTCATGCAGATAAAGTACCAAATGGAATTCTTTTGATAATGCAATCACATAGGACTAGTGCGCTTTCATTTTCTTTCTTTTAGTTTATTTCTGTTTTCTTTCTTATTGGCTTTTTCTTCCAGAAAAAAAGTTAATTTGCCTTTTTTTTACTTTAACTTTTATTTCTTTGGTTCGTATCCTTTTTCTTTTCTGCCTTCAGTTATGTAGATAAAATACCAGAGAGTTTCTTTGATAACGCAATCACTCCGGAAGAGTTCTGGTTTTACTTATGTTGTTTGTGTTCATTTATATGTTGGGAACTTTTAAGTTTAACTGAGCATACTTTAATTTAAATTTTGATGTTTCTGATCTACTGGATTTGTGGCACTTGCAAATGTTTTTTCGTGTTCTGTCAATATTGTTAGAATATTAGAATATTGTCATTAAAATATATTGGACGAATTGATGGCTAAGGGTGAGGGAGTTTGCTAATGTTGATATTACAGCAAAAGCATTAACTTTGCCTTCAAATGTTGACTTAAAAAGCATTAGAATCACTCAGCATTATATATCAATGACTTATCATATCACATTGTGTTGTCAAACAAAATCCACTTAATTGCGAACTGTAACCTACACTAAGAGATGCTGGTAGATTAATTGGTGTTCCCCAATACAAATGTCCTTTGACTGTGTAAGCATGATCTGGATCTGGATCTAGAATATGATCTGGACTGTATTATTTACATATAACTATGGTATTGTACAGGTTCAAGGATCAACCAATGAGGCAGACGTACTGCAAAACTGTTTATTAAGCGAGATAGCATAACTTGGGAGTGATGATGTAGCTTAAACTCTGATGGATAGTTCAGTAAAGGGGTATTAATTTCAACAGTAAACTGGAACATCACATCCAGAAGACAAACCGCACGCCAGAAAAAAGTCCAATTAATCTTTATTCTTGAATCATGTACAGAGAAATGACCCCATCACCCCTTTAGTCCAGAGACCCCTCCACTCTTACGCGTTTTACTCAATTTGATAGAGCTTATTCACAGACTCTATAATTGACTGATAGCTTCACTACTTTGCTGTTATGCTCAATCCAGTGATCTGTGACTATAGCTAAGGTGTTCTGTTACATGTAGTTCATCATTACTGAGCCACAAACGTCCTTCTTGTTGGAATAAACGCAACTGTCAGCCCTCTGTAAGCCCTGGGGGGATTGCGGCGCCCTCGGGGTCCCCTGTGTGGTTAATGGGGTCCCCGGGCGTCACAGCTTCTCCCCCAGGATTGGTACTTGCCTGTTGTGGGGTTCAACCCTGCCATGGGGAACCCCGAGTGCTGGGAAGGCTCTGCACGCAGCCGGCGTGCAGAGCAATGGCGGCCGCTAGGTAGCGCATCTGCGCATGCGTGCGCCAGCGCTAATTGGAGCGCGTGCGCGTGAGTACGCGCAATTTATAGGTGTACACACCCCTCCTCTCTGCAATCAC
>CM070041.1:52324152-52335895 GCA_036250615.1 Ptychadena robeensis | reverse complement strand
GATCAGGTGTTTGACCCCTTGAAACAACTTTCCCAACACTATTGTGGCCAGAAAGGGGTCTTTTTTGTTTTTTAAAATTCGCCTCCCATTGAAGTCAATGGCGGGTTTGCCAACTTATGCGCTAGTTCACGTTCGCCGTTCACGAACGCGCAATTCCGGGTTTGCGCCATCACTACTCACGATGGCGTCACCACGCAGTGCCCGTCAATTGGACGGGAATGGAGTTGCAGCATTTTAAGTGCTCAATTCCCGTCCAATCCTTTGTATGGAGACTCTGGTCAGGAATGAGATTCCACCAGGATTTACAGATATATCTGTTACCTGTTCAACGGGCCTGTCTTTAA
Source organism: Ptychadena robeensis (assembly GCA_036250615.1). Classification (NCBI taxonomy): domain Eukaryota; kingdom Metazoa; phylum Chordata; class Amphibia; order Anura; family Ptychadenidae; genus Ptychadena; species Ptychadena robeensis. The sequence goes on along the minus strand of CM070041.1, from coordinate 52,335,551 downwards.
GTGGAATGTATGGATCTCGCTCGAAGACAGGGGTGGCCACGTTCACGTCGAACGGGTCATTGATCGCATGTCCATCTATATGTGTAAGAGCACCCTTTGGCTTTCAATCTTGTAGATCGATGCTTCATCAACCATCTCCTACCCTGGAGGACTAATTTAGGAGGGAGGGGGGGGGGCAATACTCACCCTCCTAACTTTCCACCCCACTTGTGGACATCAGCACTGCTGCTCATTGAAAATGCCAACCCCTGTGAAAGGGTAATTCAAACCCCAAGGGGACCCACAGGTTGAGAATCACTGCTCTCTGTCATTGTACTCCCATTGTATGGTTATTCTTCCAAACTCTCTTGGAGAACTCAGCTCCATCAACAGTCTCCTTACCTGGAGGCCTGTGCTCCTTTATACACCTGTACTGTCATAGAGGACTCTGCTTATTATTCTGCTTGATTTTCCTCACCTAAGGGCTTATGCCCCTTCCTTTCTGCCTTTCCTATCCTAGACATCTCTGCAATGTACGGTACTTGTTTATCTCTGCTGTCTTAGCATTCTCTCTCTTCTTCTAAACAAATCTTCTCTGGTGGAGAACTCCTTCCTCTTACTCTCCTCGGCTGAAATTGTTACATTTGGAATATATTGATGGACAGTTTCTGCCCACTTCAGCCTCGAAAAATGTGTTCAGCATATTTTACATTTCTGTAGGATTCCACCTTTTCATCTAACTAAGCTTTTATTGAAATGTGTTCTTTCAAGACCTGTCAAAAATTCTCTCTGATATTATTAGTACTTAGAAAAGGCCTGGGGTATAAATAATTTATAATTTCAATATTTATGCGACAACTTGGGTATATATTAATAAACCAGTTTATTCCATGCATTTCTCCTCCTACAGACAATTCATGGTGAACTCTTTTGGGTTTTGTCTGTGGAACCTTTGACATGTTTTACTGGTTCCTCTAAAAGGCTGTCTAATAATATGTTGTCAGCAGGTCATTGGAGTAATAAATTAAATAAAGAACTGACTTTGCTGTTATAGTTCTACCACTAAAGCCCCCCATGCATGCTTAGGTTCCAATCCGATTTTTTGGCAGATTGACCGCCATGTGCGGCTGAAACATCAGGTGGAAATCAAAAGCTTAAAAATTAAAATCAGACCAGAAATCGTCCACCAAATCGATCTAAGCCATTACGAACATGTCCAAATTAAGGGCGTGTCTCCTCTGTGTTCTCAGCTCCGTCGGGTCGTACTTAGCGCAGGGGAGCTGAGAACACAGATGAGACAGCCGATCCACAATACCTATCCTATTCCCGAGATCCAATCATGAATAATTACTGTAGGCCTGAAGTTTGTGTATCGTACGAATCCCTGCGTTTGTATTTCCCATACAAATGTTTCTCTTGGAGGGCCCCCACAAAGTCTCCCCACAAAGCTTTATAATCGCTCCACTGCATTAGGAAGGAAGCAAAACAGTGGTCAGATTAAAAAGCTAATTGTGCTGGGTATGGCCCACAGGCCATAGTTTGCCCATTACTGGTCTAAGAGATGCATAACATGAAGTATTTGAAAAAATAAGTATAAAGACTTCTGGTCCCCTCTATAGTGTAAAAGTTTGGTGGAGTTGCCCCAAGATATCGCGATTCTGGGAAGTGACTACTGGAAAGTGACTTCTAAAATTCTTCCTAATAACTGCTAGAACACCATACCCACAGTGAAGCATGGTGGTGACAGCATCATGCTTTGGGGGTGAAAACAAGGGCAGCGAAAACAAGCAGAGTACAGTTGGGGATAGGGGGGGGGGGAGGATAGGGAGGTAAAAGAAGGGGCTAGCCCTAAAGATAATCAATGAGATCTGTCGAGGATAGGGAGGGGACATTACTCTATTTACCATATGAAAAAAAAAGAAATGTGTGTAAATATACTAATATATATATATACTCCTGCTATATCATTTACCTTACATGCACAGTATTACAGCTGCATTTTTAGTTATTGTATGATGACCATTTAAGGGCATAACCAATACAAACTAATATGATTCTTTACCACCATATTTTCCTTTCCTCAATGTTCAATGTTCTACCTTCTTCTAGGCTCTGTTTCTGCCATATGTGCACCATGTGCAAAAAACCCTCTGTGCATATAGAGGTACAAATAAAGGATAATGTTCACCCCTTCCGCTGTGCTTTATGCTGCCGTTTAGGGTCCGCTCTCGAAATGAATAGCAGAGCGTTGATTAGAAATTTTGTGACCTTTTCGCGCTTGTCACAATGTTCCGCCACAAGCTCCTTTTAATACAAATAATGTTGTTATTTGCCTACAGAACGGAGATTTGCAGAAGATAGCTGAGGTCTGTCTGCCGCTCAACTGCACCGAAGATGATCGGATCCTTCCAGAGAATGAGTGCTGCTTTGTCTGCCGAGGTGAGCCGCTTCATAGATTTATAGCTGGAAATGAATTTGTCGGAAAGTGTTTTGATTTTGTTATAATGGACCAGGAACTGGCAGAATCCTCAGGAGACTTTTAGAAGGCTTTTTTTTTCTGAAGAATCTGCTTGGGTTCGGTTCTCAAACATATTTTTAAAATTTTACTTAAACTTTGTGGCACTGTAATGAGGTCTATGGGTGGTGAGTTTTGGTAATAAAAAGTAAGTCAGGTCGATACAATAGTTCAATAGTTACTGTATGGGAGATGGGGCAATACTACACAACTTCATAATTATCTGGATATAAAAGGAACATTATCTCTCTCTGATACTGATAGTAGTGCTGATACTGATAGTAGTGCTGCTGGGAGCCCACTTTTTAGGAAGGGATCTGAGTTATCAATTTAAAATATTGTTTTCACTTGCTGACCAGAAGATGGATATGTACAGCATTTTTAGGATATAGGGGCAAAACCCAACCTCATCCTTGTCAAACATCTAGGATTACGGAGGCTGCAGAACCACCATGTCGTTTTTTGCCCCAGACATGTTTGTTATGGATATGGTGGAAGATTTGAATAACTTTTTTTTTTTAAAACCAGTAATAGTTGTTTACAGACTTTGTTTTACTATTCTTATCTCTGGTTATGAACATAGACAATTGTTATGTTGGACCATTCATCTGGCGCATGGGGGCATGCATTCTAAAATGATAGAAACAGCCCATAAAGTTATATTTAACACACCAGTTGATAAAAAGTGAGTCAATCTTATTCATACATACATATAAAAGGGTATTCGACCAAGTGGTTGAGATACCGGAGGTGGACTTCGCAGGACCCCTTTAGCACTCTGGGCCCCCTCGACACATTTTTACCTTTGTTGATTGGCCTCCTCAGGAGGATATGGCAGCCCAACTTAAAAAAAAAAATTAAGAAAAAGGAGGTAGTCCAATAGGTGGTTATCTTGGTAAACATTACAATTTTAACATATATGGGCAGTATAAAAATATTTAAAATAAAACTGATCTCCTGTAGCTGCATGAACTGTGGAGAACCTCTTCCTCAATGACTACAAAAGAAAATTTTACCTTGGGGATAGGTGGGATAGATTTGGTGTATTCTGGCTGGTCAACCAACTTTTCAAAGTCAGAGACGAATGGGGCGGACTTGGTGTCCTATGGCTTGACAAATAGGACAGACATGATACCTTTTTAGCTCAGGTCCAACCAATAGAGCATGTGGGTGACATAAGCATGTCACCACTTATGAAATTGAACTGCTGAGAGGGCATTTTTTGACCAGTTATCCCAGGAAGGTGAGGGCTTATTGGCCACTGGAAATCAAAAAAATACTGAAGCGCAGAGCATGATTCGTTTTCTATACATGCACAAATGCAACAACAAGCCTTGGATTTCAGTTTCTGATTAAACTTAATCCACATTTGCTGTTTCAACCCAACCAAGTAACAACTGAGAAGGTCGGATTGTCTTCTAGTGATTAGTGATGAGCGGCATAGGCAATATTCAAATTTGCGATATTTCGCAAATAATTCTACTAATATTCGAATCTATATTCACAAATATTCGCAATCGCGATTCACAATTATAATTGCCTTGTAATTACCTTTAAAATGAATGGTCACATATTCGCAATCCATGCCCATAAGCATCCCAATGTGAATATTCGAAATTGCGAATTTCGCCGCCATAGTTGCGAAATTTGCGAATTCTCAAATAGCCGATATTTGCCGAATATATTCGAAATTCGAATATTCGAGCTCAACACTACTAGTGATAAACAGCATAGGCAACATTTGTATATTAATCTAAAAAATTTAAAAATCTTAAATATTCACGATTCTAAAGATATAACACTATATCCGAGATCGTTGTGAATTCTTGAACTGCTGAAGGTGAAGAAGAACAATAAAACTGTTGATTTGGGTAGGCTTGACCTGAGGAGAGAAAAGCGAGAACAGACACACTGCCTACCTACCAATTACTACCCCCACTCAGATAACAATGACCCATTTCCTTCCCTTAAAACAATTAAATTACTGCTCATGATGTCAAATTGGATTTTTAAAGTGGATACAAAAATTCTTTTTTGGCTACAGCTTTATTATTACATATAAAAGAACAAACAACTTTCAGCATATAAACCTAACCAAAGGTCCCAGGACAGTGTCCCCACTGTAACACTCGACAACCGCTTTATCGCCCACTAGCCCTCCAAACTACCGGCTCAGTGAGCACTACTGTTGCATTGGCTCCATCTGTAACCATTGAACTAGAACCAACCGATTTAACCATGAGGGTCATTGACCCCACAAGAGCCCAATGTACCACCAGCAGGTCACCCCATATGGTTAACGCATCGGTCTCTTTATGGACACGTCGACTGCGACAAAGAAACTGAAAAACCAAAGAGAAAGGTAGAACAAAAAAGAGGGAGGAAGGGGTCGATGCTTCTGAAAAGGATGATGTCACATCCGCCGCCGGGTTTTAACCCATGCCACCCCTGCCTTCGCCATGACGTCACTTCTGCCTGCACGCCAAAACTGGAGCCTGGACCTGACTCCTCCTGCAAGCCCGTCCCAATCAGGAACCCCTGCGCTGAGGTGCCCTGGCTGGGAGTGCTGATTTCTATTGGGTTTGTGTAGGACCTAAACCATGTAAACCATGTGGAAGCCAATCCCCGTACAAAGAAGTATCTGGAATATTAAGCATGGTTGTACACAATAATAAAATATATATAATCAGTGCACAGTACATGGATGCACACTGCCGAGAGAACCTTTCCTTCCCCAAATTGAAGGCATTTTAAAATACATACACCCCCATGCCTTTGGTAAAGTAGTATACCCTGCTGCTGAAAAAAATACATATATTGCTGCTCAACCCCTAAAGGTGATCCGTCCTTCCTGTACTTTTTGTGGCCAATCCTGTTGTAGTCAGTTAGTGTGGATGGGGAGTCTCCTCTAAGTTTATTGGCTACAATCTTCTGAGAATCCCCTGTGTTAGTGGAGCACACAGGATTCCCATCAGTTCTGTAGCCGACTCATCACAGCATGGTAACATCACCACGCTGTAATGAGTCTGCTTCAAGCCGGCCATGGATGGTGGTGTCTATGGCCGGCTTTAGATGTCAATACTTGCATTTGTTTTTACTTTTTTTGGCTACCCTCATTCAATGCCTCTATGGAGGGGAAGTGTCAGATGGACTTATAGATTTAGATAGACTTTAGTACTTCACATCATACAGTTATTTTTATTTTTTTACATAACAGTATCAACTAAATTAATAAAAGCTGATCATTGCAAGAAACACATATCGCTGGTAAATATAAACATCTACTGGACAGCTTGCTCATTTAGAGAACACTAGCTGATTCATTAAATGCATAGTAGACAATTTTGTTTTCTGATCTTTTATACCTCCACTCTGCAATTAGTGATGAGCAGCATAAAGCCGGCCATAGATGTGCCAATTCCTGGCCATAGTTGCATGCCATCGACCAGCGTGCGCGCTCCCACCGAACGCATAATATCCAGTCGCCCGCAACTACAGAGGTGCCCACCTTCAGGTTTCGACCCAAAAAGCCAGCAGGTTGGATCGCACGGCGATCCGTCCTGCTGGTTCTTTTTTGTGGCCGATCCTGTTGTAGCCAGTTACAATCTGATGGAAATCGCCACAGGATTCCCTTCAGTTCTGTAGCCGACTCCTCACAGGGTGTGACGCCACCACGCTGTGAGGAGTCTGCTACAAGCCGGCCATGTATCGAGGTGTCTATGGCCGGCTTAAGCTATATTTGTATTTGTAAAATATCGCAATTTTTTTTGCTAATATAAGCAATACATTTAAGAATGTGTGATCTCATTATTCAGCCATAATCGCGCAAAATGGCATTTGCCCATGCTTATATTGGTAACGCAATGCACGGTAGTTCCAGGTTCAGATGTAAAAAAATGTTAAATTTGTGATTATGAAGATATAGCACTATATTCAAGATCTTTGCGAATTCTTGAAGTGCCGATATTCACAATAAGGATTTGCAATTAAAATATTTGCCATCAACACTATATGCAATCCCATTCAAACCACAATCAAAAGATACAACAGAGAAAATCAGCACAACCAAACCTGGAAGGTCCTGGCTTCTTTATCCACTACATCACCAGTATGTAAAGCCTAAAAATTATAATTCCATCACTGTCCTCCTATTAGCTGCGCCCCTTTGTTCTTTAAAATACACTATTCAATATGTACAAAATTACCTGTCCGTGAGCTCTTTATATCAACCATTCTTTTCAACGCCTCCTTTATTGCTTATTCTAAGCCTGCTATCCATTGTTGTTTTTTATGTGTTGAACATCCTGTGTAATTGGTCATAAGTCCACCAGGACTGCAAACCTCCAATAAAAAGGATATGCCTTCAACCCATGGTATGTCTGAAATAAAACCACATTCAGTACTAATATCATTTTAAAGGTTTCCATTTTAGGACAGGAAGTGTGTGACTTGTAGGAATACCAGGTGAAAATGTGGGGGGATGTTTGAAAGGAAGGAAAGGAAATTAATGCAGTGACCACATTTAGGGACTTTTAATCATCAATATAGACCTTATAGGTCTTGAATTAAGACATTCTATGGAGTGATATTGCCCCTGGTAATGTCTACATCCAACCAGCACTGATCTGTTTTTCCATGAAGGGGAGTCTTTTTCTGAAGATCTTCATAGAAGTGTCTGAACACTCACATTAAATGGACCCTTATTGACCATGCAGCCTAGAACAGAGCTCTGGTGATGAACGGCCAGCTTCCACCCTTACCTAAGATATTAATCTTCATCAGGAGTCAGTTCTCCTTGTGTACTGCAGAGCCTTCACGTCATGGCAAAGTTGTAATTGAACCCAGGAGTCGTTTTTACAAGATTGTTGGCAATTTTCTTTCTGTTTCTCCATCAGACGATTAATCTAGGTTTGTACCGTACCTTACATTGCAGAGAAAAGTACATGGTGGGGACAATGACAAAGGAAAAACATTGCCAGGAAGATGTATGGGACGTTGTTGTCTTATACAATCTAATAATGTGTAACTCTTGGTAGGATGTTTACAAACCTATACAACTTTTTTTCTAAAAAAACAAAAATTATTTAGTTATATACCGTAAATATAAAATATACAGCTTTGAGTAAAACAATCCATGGTGATCCTCCCAGGGACTTCCTCTTATATGGTGACAACTCTCCTAAATTGTCTTATCACAAATGTCTGTGAATAAGTTGCTGTTGCGACCAATAAGATCCACAATGTTACAAAGTTTGTGAATTTTAACCAACAATTGATTCCGCTATATGCACCATCACAAGAATGTCCGCACTCTGAAGTAAAATCCAACTTCTTTATTGTTTAATTGACATGGGTGCAGTACGACACCAACTATCCAGGGGTCTCTTCACTGACCGGTTTCACTACTACTGGAGCTTCCTTGTAGATATACTCGTAGAGCGAGGAGACTCCCCTGGAGATTTGGTGTTGTACTGTACCCATGTTCATCGGATTTTACTTCTGAGTGTGGAGGTTCTTGTGAGGGTGGATATAATTGATGAGCTTTGGTTGGTACAAAACCAGTGTATCTAAATAAGACACTGCGGGATTCTGAGAGGCGGTCTGTGTGGATCCTGCGGAAAGGAGTGCGGGTCATATTTGTTTGTTTGACATAATGGATTCAGTTAAAGGTGTGAACATATAGGAAACATTGTATACAGGTCAGCCATTTTCTAATGTTATTCATCCCATGGACATCAATTATGGGGGAGTGTTTTCCCTAAGCTCGCCCCAGTCTGTTCTTATTTGGACCAAATATCTGCGTACTAGGACTTGCTTAGAAAGTATTTCTATATTTAAATGCTTTAAAATTTTTAATTGTTAACAGCAACAAAACTGGATAATAGTGGACTGCTTTGTATAAAGATGTAAGATCTAAGATGAAATTTAGGACAGGATCTGTGTTGGGATTACCACATGACTACTGAAGGACAACTATTTGCAGAAGTAACAATGAGGAAACGTTGGTGCAATCAACAGCAATCAATCAGATTTTGCCTTTCCGCTTATACCAGTATGGATGGTTGCAGAACAGGAAAGTTAGAAGGAGAAGAGTCCTCTTTCAGTGCAGAGTAGTTGAGGAGAGTTACATAGGGGAAGGAGCAGAGTCATCTAGTAGAGAAGAGTTTGTGAGGGGAACTGTTCCCCTCGGGAAGTGAAGAGCAAAGTCCTCTTTGAGAGCAGAACATTTCAGAAAGGGAGTTAGATAGAGGAAGGAGCAGAGTCCTCCAGCAGCATAAATTATTTCAGCACTTCGTCATGTACTTGAAGAACCTGCATCAATACAAAGTATTTCAGGAAAGGAAAGATAGACAAAGCATGGAGCAGAGTCATCTAGCAGCAAAATGATTGGTTGCTTTTGAGTCCAACAACCTTTCTACCATTGCATTAAGTTTATACTGGTCCTCCATATTGTCTTGCTTCCTGATAGCATACATTCATTTATTCTTTTCTGTGACTATGAATCTGGATCTATACAAGTCGGCTCAAAGCACCATTTCCTGTTTTCACAACACAGATCCTGAAGTCCTGTCCAGCGGATAAACCCCGGGAGACACCTACTTCTACCCAGAGGGATTGATTTTACTGCTGAACCCTGCACACTGAGCGTTGGATGTCACCCTTCTTCTAGGCCACCCAAGACATCTGGTGGACTCATTTGTTATTGATTTTTACATTGAACTTCTCCACTACAAATTCTTGCACCTTTTTTTTTCTGTGAAAAGGCGTTTTAGCCTCCCCCAGGAAGCAGAAATCTGTATCGCCACAGTGCTTGTCTAAACAAGTCCCAGCATGCACAGGTATGATGGTGTCTCTATATCTGCAGGAGCTGGAGGACTGTATGGCTCCATCTTTCCACCTTCAAAAAGTTATCTCTCCACATTAGATTGTTTTTCCTTTGTAGCTTCCTGAAGGTTTTCTCCCCCTTTTTATGGACATGTAAAGCTATCAAGTTTGGTTTGCAAACCACCACTGGCTGCCCAGAGTTACTCACTTGAATGCACTGTTTTACAGGAAATTATTTAAGGGGGCCTTTTTAAATACATTGCAAGCATTTTTTTGGTTTTGTTTCAAGTTCTTGAAAAACATAGGGAAGTGAAATATTTAAATTAGACATTGTTTAATTATTGTGGAATTGCAATTTTGTACAAGTTTGTTACAAATAAAGGTGGTAAAGTGGAAACTTCTCTGTATTGTGTTTTTTTTAAAAGTAAAGCTTAAATCATTTGATACTCTTAAGCCTAAAATCTTCAGTGTTTTACCCTCATCTTTGTGTATCCCTACTTAAAACCGACCAAAAACAAAACTAAACTTAGCAAAATAACTATTAGTATAGCATCAATATCTCTATAAGGCCTTTTACAAGTCATGCAGGACCTCAACATCTGTATAAAGCCTTCTCAAAGCCACAAAGTACCTTCTGTATAAGGCATTCTCTAAATCATAAAGTACCGCAACATATGTATTAGGCTATCTCCAAGTCATGAGTGACCTCATCTCCTGTGTAAGGCCTTCTCCAAGTCATGCATCCCCTTAACATCTGTATACAACCTTCTCCAAGCCATAAAGTACCTCAACTTCTGTACAAGCCTTTCTCCACAAAAATTCTCCAAAGTACTTTAAGGCCTTCTCCAAGTCATGCAGGACCTCAATTTCTACATAAAGCCTTTTGCAATTCATGCAGGCCCTCAACATCTGTACATACCTTTTTTTTAATAATGCTAGACATTAACTTATGTATAAGACATTCTGCTGGTCATAAAGTACCTTCATATATAAGGCCTTCTCTAAATCATGAAGGACCTCAACTTCTAAATAAGGCCTTCTCCAAGTTATGAAAAGTCATGAAGGACCTCAAGTTATGTTGTAAGACCTTTGTCAGGATGCTTCAGTGTCTGGCTGCAACTCTGTCTGCTGAGTCCCTTGGAAGTCTGATTGTGCATCTTGTTGATTTTCTTGTTAAACCCTGAATTTCTGGCCCCACCACCATGTACTTCCTATAAAAGCCATGTCCTTTCACTTCCTCTTTGTCAGATCATTGTGCTCCTGCCAATATCTTACTGTTGCTGCTACTTGTGTCCTCATTATCATCAACTGTGTACAGACTCTTGGCTTTGTTTTACTACTCTTCATCTTCCTCCATTAGGCTCTAACTTATGCAGGACCTCACATATGTATATGGCTTCTCCAAGTCATGAAGGACCTTACACCTTCTAAAACTCCTACAAGACCTCAACTTTTGTATAAATCTGTGCCAGGTCCTGTAAACAAGATTGGCTAAAAGAGATGGCTGTCCATGACTCAGTACAGAGTCTAGGCTCACTTTAAGGACATTGAGATCAGGGGTTTATGGTTTTCTTAGTCACTTTTGTATACAATGTGTTTTTATTTTTACCCATTGACCATGTCATAAAATTTGTTACTTTTCCACTTTAATGGAATAGCACCACTGTAAGTGCGACAATAAACTGCAAAACATCCTCTTATCAGGTCCACCAACTACAGGCTGCCTGCAGAATGAGGAGGTGGTTTTAATCTAAGATAAATTAAATCTATTATTTAGAATCCTATTCAAATCATCCTGAAAGTATTACCAAATCCTGCCTTAGTAGTCCTCTCATGTGATGCAGAGCTTCCATGACCAGAAGAATTAAAATCCAACTACAAATAGGGATCAATGAAAGATGTCTAGTGCATTGAAACATGGCATATACTTCATTCAATAGTGAAAAGTCACATAGTAAAGCACAGACAACCTTAAATATTCACATCAATCAATGTTGATCTGCTGGTCAGGAACTTTGTAAGCACCCTTGAACCCAATATTAGTCAAATTGAAACCATGTGAATGCATCATTTGGTGTTG
>CM070041.1:52294209-52306524 GCA_036250615.1 Ptychadena robeensis | reverse complement strand
TGATCTAAAGGTTTATTGGGGGCTTTAGTCTTTGGTAAGTAATGTTTGCAGCATGTTAGATCTACTTAATGAGATAAAGGGGGTTATACTGTGTGTTGAAGTGATTAAAGGAAGAAGCAGGTTACCTATGATGAGTTTGTGTGCACATTACACACAGCTGCTAAAAGACCTTCATTGAGCCACAACCACTACCTGCCAATCCCTATTTACTAAACATCGGCAGTGATGTCAGCAGTACATAGCAAATGGAGTCATAGCAGATGCATGTGATATCTTCCAAGACACAATGGGGCATATGGGCTGCTTTTTTGTCTGCCTTAAGCCGGGCATAGACGTTGCGATGGGTGGCCAATTTTGCAGCAGATTGACAACCCGTGATGACATCATCACTCAAGGCCGGTCGTTACGAGAATTGGCCGTGCACCCTTTATGTGCCGCTATATACTTTGGACAGGGACGCTGGTCCCCATCTGAGGTAATGAGATAGACCAAAAAATACGGACATGTCTGTTCTTTGACCGTTTTATGGTGGATGTGTTAGTCTTGTGGCCAATTGAACGAACGCTTGATCGTCGTGAACGTGCATGGTGATCGAGCGCCTATTCAATTGGCCTGCAGATCAAAGCGTCTATGGCCAGCTTCAGTCACTAAATCTTAGTGTATACTATGATCTAAATTATAATAACTTATGATAATGGAAACATTATTTGTATTATATTTGATTACAAATGCACAATTTTTATAAATGATTGACATTTTTTTTTTTTTATAGAACCGTGTATTATAATGATTGTCTTTAAAAAAAAAAAAGTGTCTGGATGTGCCAAGAACTTTCATAGTGGGATCACCAGTGATTGTATCAATGAAAGTTTTAGTTAAAAGAATGAAATTGAACACATTTCATTCACTTTAAGTCCAATTGTCAGCGAATATGGGTAGTTTCTGTCCTGGGTCAATATTGGTTCTCAGATCCTCCAATTGCAATCCTTAAATCATAGTGTAGTATGCGCCTGGAATATACCAGCATCTTGCAAGAAATAATACCGTTGCATAGATGCTCGGATCAACTTGGCCTCGGCCTGCGGATCACACAAGGCTGCGGGAGAGATAACAGTATGCTTGACCCTCTAAATAGCATGTTTGCTAGTGGATATGAGCCAGGAGTGAGCTGGATGGCCATAAATAAGCCATAATGGATATAAAGCGCCAACGATAATGTCCTCGAAAATGGAAGCCTAATAGATTTCTCAGCATGGGCCGCTGGACAAATGGCGAAGACGGAAGAGTGCTGTCTTTTCTGTACCTTTGTCTCTCTTGTTTTTATTTCTACAACAGAAATCAGAAGCTGACTTATTGCATTGTATGAAGCGGAAATGGCGCAGCAGGGTGGTCAAAGGGAGGAAATGCTATGAGGTCTCCAACTTTGGGCAGTCAGGACCACGCTTTTTTCCCAGTACAAGCCACTTATCCACTGTGCAGAATACTGTTAACAATGACTGTTAACTAAATGATTTAGTAGATTTGTGGGGATAAACAGTACACAAAACACCAACACATCTAACAACTCTATCCCCCCCCCAACAAAAAATTTAGGACATTCCTACTTACCATGTCTTGTCATACACTTATCTCTGTATGGAGGAAGCCATCTTGGTAGAGCAGGACTTCTCTTCCTTGCGTCAAAGCTGTACCTTGGTGGATTGATGACGAATGTAATGGGCAGAGGAATCCACAAAGTGGATGAAGCAAACTTCTTCCTTGGATCCTTGTCTTGCAGGCCCTTAAGTACAGGTTGCTCTCCAGCAATAAGAACAGTGAGCTGGACTCGATTGTCATTTTCAAATTGAGTGCTTTAGATGCTCTCACACTGGACATAAGCCCCTACTTTTTGAGTCATTTAAGAGAAAGTTGTACATTTATTAAGGGTACAGCTTAGGCACCATGCACATATCTGAAATAATCTTTGTAAGATTCTGTTGATGCTATGCCCGGCCACAAGAGAGGTTTGCCCATCTTTAGGGTGCATTAGCATTATTGTTAACAGCGTGATAATGTGCCCAATAAATTGAATTGCCAGTTGACACGGACACGTCCATTGAATTTAAAGGACGTGTAAACGTGTCATTGCCAATAATGCCCAGCATCACAGCAATGACAAAGAGGGACCTTGCATTCTAATTGCCTCAATGTGTTGCAGGCCATGACACATCTGTGTATACAGGTACGTCATCCCCTATAGCTAAGGACAGGCTGAGTCTGTACTTTGTTTCGTAGTATAGACTAATAGTAGTGTAGACAAGATCTAAGACAGCAAACCTCCAGTTCAGATCCATTTAAAGCGGACCTACCACCAGAAAGTGATAATTTTAATGAATGGCACTAGAAGTGCCCTTAAAAGGGAGGAATGCATATAAAAAAACTTACCTGTAGGCAGTAATTTAAGAATATACCTTGCTCATGCCGCGCCGCCCCCCGGAACTCACTGCAGAGCTAGACGGGTAAATCTCTAATTTCAGCTGTTCGATTATAGGGTTGAGTGGCATAGGCAATATTCGAATTCGCAATATTTCACAAATAATTCTACTAATATTCTATTATATATTAGTATTATTATAATACCCAATTATTATTATAATACCCAATTACCTTCAAAATGAATGGTCACATGCTATTATATATATTCGCAATCAATACCCATAAGCATCACAATGGTGAATATTGTGAACATCTGCCGCCATATTCGCGAAATTTTGCAATGAGCCAATATTCCCCGAATATATTCACAATTAAAATATTCGAGCTCAACACTATTCGTTAAACTGAATGGAATGTATTTTCCCAGAGAAAACCATTATAAACGCCTCCAGTGGCAACTGGCGATATTGCATCAGGAGTTAACTCCCTCACATACGATTACAGGGAACAGCAGGGTTTTTGGGAATGTGGAACGCTACACCACTATCATAGCAGCTCAGAGATAAGTCGAACTTTCATTTTACATATGTATTTTTTTAGATTTTGAGTATACATCCGCTTTAACCACATATGCATATTAAAGTGGTCAGAGAGGATTATTTATTGAGCATTTGTCAAGCCAACATATGTCCATTTTTTGACCAATATTACATTTTTCACATTTCTCCTATGCCAGTGGACAAGCGTTGAATTTGAACAACTTTAGTGGCAAAGCCCTTCTGTACTAGTCATCCTGGTTATGGCATGGAATGCAGATTTGTTTTGAAATGACCTAACAATTTCCATTTTTCACACTTCACATGGTAATAGTAGGAGCGAACAAATATTTTTTCCATTAAAAAAAGAGATAACCCTAGTCCAATAACATTTTCTTATTGGAATATCTTCCCACTGGTGAATCTTGGCTTCAAGTTGGCGTAATCTTGGCCAATAACGATGAGTAACCCCTAACATACTTATTGTATCTGAGATTTCTGCAAATAAGATCATCTACTTTGAGTAATTTCTGTTCCTATTTCATAATGACATAAGTCAGTCATCATTTGAGTGTTCCTCGTTGGTTGTGACCTCCTGCAGAAAATTGTGGTCACCCCATTATTGGCCAGGCTGGTCTACAAATGGTTACCATAACGATCGCCCATTTTATTCCGCAAGCCGTCTTTGCTTCCATTACAGAAGACTTGTTTGACTTTGGGAGTTAATGGCTCCCTATGTGGTGTTTTTTATGTTAGCCATTTATTCAGCTCGGCTGTTAGTCTCATTCAATTAAAAATATGCTCGTTTGCACATGTTTGCGGACCTGTAATGACACAAGATGACTGCAGCTGTATATTAAACGGCGACACTATCGCTTACCTTTCTGCTCGCTATGCGTTTTTTTTATACGCAGGCTCCAGAATGTTTATTTTTATCCATCAAAAAGCAAATTACACTGTCCTTATCTTTAGCCAGCACAATTTACTATACTTTTCCTATTACAGAACTCACGAATCACGTGGGCTGAATAGCAGACCCGACTCCGCTTATCAGCCCCTCTCTGTGCTGAAAGGCAGATTTTATAAAGGAGAGCGACGGCAAAGAATGAAAGTGAGATTCGAGGCTGGTATCTTGAGAGTTGAGTTGGGATGCATATTTTTTAATATATGTTTCTAGGCCCGGAAAATCGTCATGGTCAGGTGGTGGAGGGAGCAGGACTAACCTAAAATTTCACACCACTAGCTACAACTCTTCACATTTCAGCTGTCAGATAGTGCTGACCTCTGATCAGATATTGCTACCTTTGCATTTTCTCACACGCTCATTTGGAACCTCCAGATTATAGGCTTCCCCACTTGCAAAACCCTAAAGCTGGCCATACACCTTTAGATTTTTTTTAGATCTACCAACAACTATGTAGTGCCGGGTCCTCTGTGAATGAGCACAGGTAGGGTCCCCATACACCTTTAGGTTTCTCTGTCAGATTTCCTTTAGATCTCCTTTATGTTTTACCAAAACCATGTAATATGAGTGACTTTCTAAACCATCAAGTCTACCTGTGTTTAATCACAGAGGACCCGGCACTACATAGTTGGTAGATCTAAAGGATATCTGACAGAGAGATCTGTGCCAGGTGTATGGCCAGCTTTAAACTTTAAGGGTCAGTACTTAATCCTGGAGATACTTTCCGAAATGTTCACCTCTAGATGCAGGCCTTTATAGTTTTGTTTCAGCTGTTAGACAGTGGCTCCCTCTTGACAGATTTTGCTACCCTGGCATATGCCTTCTCTCATTCTTTCACTTTGAACTCCATGATCTCTGATACTCTTAGCAGTAAGGCAACCTTTGTTTGAAGTTAGTTATTTACTCTTTTTCTTTAAATTTCACCCTTAACTCAACCCCATCATAGTTCATGTATCAGATTATGCTTACCTTCCCTTGTACAATTGTTAAGGCTAAATTTACACAGTCGACCCCGGGTTGCTTTCAGTCTGCCTTGGAAATGACCATGTGCTCATGCAGCGGTGCAAAAATGACCTGTCACAAGCACCTGCAAAATTGTGCAGGTGCTCAGGGGCCGGGCCCGTCGATGGAGTCCATGCGCCCCCTTGATTTAGGTTCCCCCACCCACACTTAATTAGGGTAAGATCGAGGAGTGCCCCCCACAATATGCGCTCATGCACCCAAACCCCCCCCCTGTGCTCTTGACGCTCTGGCGCTGGCTGTTAGTCTAACAGAAACATTTTGGAGTGTTTCCTTCACTTATGTTTTTGCATGCTGAACACATGTTAAAATCTATTTAATGGTTTGAAAGGCAAAGGTACTCTTTAATGCGAATCAAAAAGCACTATAAGGAAATCGAGCCATACAGGAGATACCCTGTACTCCGCTGTGCTTCCCCACCCTCCCCTCTACACATCGCCACCATCATCGATGAGCTGGCGATTTGTGTGTGGAAAAGCAACGCTTTAACATGAAGGTCTCTTCAGAGACACAGGGCCGGAAAAGATCAATGAACCTGCAGCGATGCAGAATCGCTGCAGGTTTACACAGGACTGGCAGTAATGCGGGATCCCGGCATGGCCACAGTTTGTTCTAAGAACAAACTGTGACCATACTGAGTTCAGGCATAACGCCCAGGAGGTTAAGGGTTTATGGCAATCTCCCTCTTCAAATAATTAATTTTATGGGACCATCTGTACTTTGAGTTTAAAGTGCACCTGATGTATTTTGTGTCCTTGCAAACCCCCTTTTATCAGGACGATCTGTGAAAAATAAGATAAAATATCCTTACCTGTAATGAGATATTCTTAAATGTCCATGGTCGCCCATCTTCTCTCCTCTTCTGTCTTCATCACAGCCTTAGCATTCTCTCCCTTCTGTTTATCCCAGTCCTGATACAGAAAGTTGTCACAGCCTCAATTCTGTATACAGTGATCCCTTTTGCCTTTGCAAAAAATTGTACCTGGCACCCCCAGTATCTGTATGTGTTACTCCAGCTATTAACCCAGAAGACTAGAAAAATCATGGCAACTTCCACAGACAAGCGCAGAGCAGGTATAATGTTTTAGGATTTGGAGCAACTTTGTACCATTGTGACAGTTCAGATAAGGTTAGCAAAAATGTTAATTTTTTTTTGAATAAACTTTTTATTGAAGTTTAGAGTTTTACAAAAAAAACACAAAAACAGCAAACAAAACAACATATACAGCCCCAACACAGTGCCCCACCCATCGGAGTAGCATAAGAAATCCAAGTAAAATGGCATAGAGATCCAATGGGAAATGTCCAAGGCAGGAGTCCGAAGCCACCAAGGAAGAAAGCCAGGAAACCACAGTTACATATATTGTTCACATATTGATTAGGCAAAACACTGCGACAAACCCAATCACTCTACCACTCACTCGCTCTGAACCGCTGGGCCCCCCACATCTGGAACCCCCCTAGTAGGAGTACAAGTTAATGATGGGGCTGTAACTCAGACCCCCCAAACCTTGTCAAACTTCTCGTGGCAACCCCTACTTGCATATGTAGTCTGGTAAAAATGGAGGGATGCATTGACCAAAGCCTTCCAGGCCGCCAAAGTTGGCGAATTCTTCTTCTGCTATTGTATTACAATAAGTTTCCGTGCATAATATAATGCTAGAGCGAGAAGTGTGCGTGCAGCCACAGTCGGAACCACGTGTTCAACCAAGCCCAGCAAACAGAGACTCACAGAAGGGGTCATCGGCACCGAAGTAAGGGTCGTCACATAAGAAACCACCTCCGCCCGAAAACCAGCAATGAGGGGGCAGTCCCAGAAATATGGAGGAACCCCGCGGGGGCATAACCACAGTGCCAGCAGCAGTCGAGGCATAGATTCTCGATAGTTGAGCAGGGGTGAAATAAACCCTATATAAGATCTTAAAATGAATCAGCCGACACCAGGTAAGAGAACGGAGACGACCACACATCCTCCCAGTAAGCAAAGATGTAACTTAATAATTTGATTTTGATTCAGAGTTACACTTTAACTTCTGTGAAATAGGACACTTTTCTTTCACAGCAACCAAATGTGTAGATTGCAGAAGAAAGGGCTGTACGTATTGCTAAATGACCAAAATATAAATATCTGATTCTATAAAAATATAAAATGAAAATTGTTGTTCTTAAGAACATCCAAGTGCCTCAGGGGATTGGAGAGCAGGTTTTTCTCTTTAGAGCGAATCAAACGCCCTATAAGGATATTTTTTATCTCCGGGATCAATCGTCTTTAATGGTGGAAAGATGCAGGTCTATAATTTTACAGATTTATTTTTTTCTTTTGGTGGAGCAGATTGGAGAGAACCGTCTGGAATATAATCTACAGGATGGGCACACATCGCAGTTCAGGATAAACACATCCATCCATGTATATAACTCTCCAGCCATGCGGGGCGCACATAGGATAATTGGCTATTGCAGCACTTTGCTTGCCTGCTATCTCTGCTGATGGTGGCAATTGCTCCACACAGTATGTAATTGTGTTCCTCTCTGGAGACACCTCACTGCTAATCCCATCCAGCAAATACTACAAAGGTAGAAGGCCTTCATCTTACATGGATCAGCACAATGGATTGAGGGTTGTATTGGTCTGCCATTATGTCACACCTGTATACCGTGTTTCCCCAAAAATAAAAAGTCTTATATAAATATTTGCTCCCAAAGATGCCCTACGTCTTATTTTCGGGGGATGTCTTGTTTTTGATGAAGAATACAGCACTGGTGTATCAGGGTGGGGGGATCACTTAAAATGACACAGTTGGGATCAGAGGGGGGAAACAAAATGCCACAGGAGACTCAAAGGGGGGATTTCCATTTTAGTAACCCCTTCGGATCCTCCTGTGCCATTTTGATTGCCCCCTCTGATCCCCCCTGTCCAGAGTTACAGTACCGTATCTTCGGGTGCCTTATTTTTGGGGGAATGCCTTATATTTCAGCGTGAGGCAAAAATGTAAGGGTGCCTTACAATGTTTCGGGGAAACAGATTAGTAGTGTTGATCCCGAATATTAAAATTTTTATTGCGTATATCGGCACTTTGAGAATTGGAGAAGTGGTGGAAATGGAGCACAAAATGGAAAAACATCTTCGCAGCATGTATAGGTGTATGGGGCACAAGAGGTCATGTATGTTTTATGGTGTGAAACGAATGGACACAACGTGCGTAGACACGAGTGCGCTCTAAAAGGCCACAAATGATGCAAAGTGTATTGCTTGGTATTCAGCCTTGTAGAAGGACAATGACCAGGCAGCTTGACGCCTGCCTTGACGTGCTCTCTACTGTCTTCAGTGTTTTATTATGCGGTGTCATTCCACAAACGATTCTCTGATATTGTCCAGTTTCATTTATTGGCCATAACTCAGGCCCTGTTGAAACGTGTCTGCTGATTCGCAGGAAACATTCATTTTGTTATAGAGCGGAGATTGCTCCCCCTCTCCGGCATCTGCGCGTTGTCTCAATCTGTCTCCTGTCCCCGCCGCTATCTCTTCCCTGCTCACTCAGATTTCTATCTCTCTCCACTTCACTTTAGAAGAAGATTAACATGGAGCTTAGAGATGGTTTGTTAGAGCCAATACAGACAACTTAAAATAACCATTTCCCCTTTCAATAACCCCTTTCATCCTCAACTGCAAGCTATTTAACACATGTTCAGCATGTATATGTGTGTATAATACATGTGTGTGTGTATAGACCTATGTATATAATCTAGAGAGAGGTGTTCTATAGTCAAGAAGAAAACATCTGAGGAGAGGAAGAAATGTCAAGTAAAGCCCCCCATAGGTATCTCACATTGCAATGCCCACACTCTCCAAGGTTGTCTCACATAGACATAACTAGTGATGGACGAACATCAGCTGCCGCTGTTTGCAAACAGGCGAATCAAATTTCTGCAAATACCCGCTGCAAACATGCGAACGGTGAACCTCCATTGACTTTAATGGAGGGCGAACTTCTCAGACCTTTAGGTCATGTTTGTAGCCAAAATACCAATGAAAAAAAGTCAAAAGGATGCAACCACCTGCACAGTGTCATGCCAGAGGGGGATCAAAGGCTAAACTTCTCCCCCAAAATACGGATTTTTTAAAATGCTGTTTTCTTCAGGTCTAATGGCCGCAAATCACATCTAGACTACAGATTTTGCCAAAAGTTACCTGACAGCACCTTCTGCAGCGCCTCACATTTAGTCAGATCTGCAATGCATTATTCAGCATACCCCATACCAAGAGAAGAACTTTTGTGGTTCAGTAACAGAACACCTTAGCTATAGCAACAGACCACTGAATGGAGTATAATAGCAATGTAACTAAGCCATCCCTCAATCAGCAGCAGCTCTCCCTATCTATCTAGTACTGGAGACACAGGATAAGTGTAAGATGATCGCTGGGCTGCTTCTTTTATAAGGGGGGTTATCCTCCATGAGCGAAAGGAAGTGTTATTGGCTGTACTGTACCACCTGACTATAGGGTGAGGGGTCACACTTTGTCTCCATGTTAAGGTGTAGGGAGTGGGTAGAAGACCCATAATGTTCGCCGGCACTGCCAACTGCGAACATGCTATGTTCGCCGCGTGAACATTTCGGCCATCACTAAACATAACCATTGCTCCTTCCTTCCTTTTACCGCAGCTACATGCTGGAATAACCACAGACTGGATCTCAAAATCAGGTTTGTCTGTCTCTTACCTTCTCCATAGCGCATCCACCAAAGAGAAAAATGCAAGTAATGCAATCGACCAAAAAAGAACTAACAAGTTAGATCGCCATGCGACCGGCTTGTGGTTCAATATTGGTCTATCACATCCGGTGGACGTGTTCGTTTTACAGATGATTGATCACTGGATGCGCCTGCCAGATATTCGCAATAAAAATGTGCGATTAGAATATTCAACTACTCATTACCATTAAAGTCCCAACGTGCCCCAGTTAGGCTGCTCATCTCCTGCATGTCACACAAAGCAGAGTAAACCTTGAACAATTCATTTATTTACAATTGATTATATCTTTAGCATTGCGTTGGATCTGTTGGTCACATTGTTGGCGATGGAGCGGGACAATCACTCCTATTATTTCCATGTTGAGGTTTAAAGCTAGCCACACATGGTACAATTTTAGCATTCAATCGAAGATTTTCGATGGAAAAAAAGATCGATTGAACATTAATCGATGTACTGCCACATTTTTGGTACAATCGTCGATTGAAAAGTCATCGGACAAGTTGGAAAATTTTGGTCGATTGTTTAGGCTACTTCCCTTTCAATTCCAATTGAAACTAAAATCGTAAGAGGAATTCAATCGATTTAATTTCAGTTGAAATTGTTCAATTATCGTGCTTCCCATGTGGAGAACTTCGATTAAATGACAATCGATGTTCGATTTTTTAAATCGAAGTACAAAATCTAATCGAACCTCGATTGAATGATAAATTGTACCATGTGTGGCTAGCTTTAGAGTTTGTAGGGCTGTGACAATGAACTTAACCTATAGCTGTCACTAGGCTGGTGACAACCTGTGCTCTGATACACACACAATGCAGTCACATTGTCCCTAGCTTGGCAATAACATTGACAGTATAATTATTTCTGTAGGTGATCTCCGCAGTCTCATCACAATGGCTTCTACATGCTTGATTGATTTTCTTCATGCACATTTTTCTATACATATAACATCTCCGTTATGTAGAGTCTTTGTGTTTTATCTATAGATGTATTTCCTATGGTTCTGCGCTGGACTTGGATAAGAACATGGTTTGCCTAAAGCCCCCCATACACGTCTAGATTTTCTGTTCAATCAACTTAAAAAGATAAATTTTTTGGGTCAGGGAAATTGGTGATTGATTGTTATGTTTGGCAACTGTAGTAACAGATATTTGATCAACTTTTTTGGGATCGACTGAAAGTGTTATTACAACCAATTAAAATTTACCAATCATTTTTCAATAAATTTTTTCCCCAATTTTCATTGTTTTATGGCTGCCATACACACCCCGACGGGTGCAGACAAACCAGTCCCGATATGCTCCGGGATGCAAACGTGATGATGTCATCACGTTTGCACCCCGGTGCATTATGGGGCCCCTTCAGTCAGCCGGCACCCTTTGTGTGCCGGCCATAAGCTTCAATGAAGATGCTGGAACATGCCGATAAGCGGCCGATTTTTAACCTGACCAATGGCGCGAGCGTGCACGCCCGTCGGTCAGGTTAAAAATCGGCCGCTTATCGGCATGTGTATGCCAGCCTTTAGGTTGATCTAACCATGTGGGCTGCCATAGATTTTCAATCAATAAATAAAAAATGTATTGAATTAAGTTGACTGGATGAAAAATCTAGATGTGTATGGGGTCCTTAATCATTATGAAACATGTAAAGCCAATCCCAGTGCTATGGACTCCATGACCCAGCATGCATGCTATAATGGGCTCCCACTATCCCTGTGCCAAGTTCCCCGATCTGTAAACTAGCTATTGCTCATTATAATTCCTGTGCCGAATTCCGGGTTAACTACCTGCTGTGCCTATTTAGCTCTGAATAGCCATGTTGGATTGTTGCTTTGTTTTATGGTCTAAATAACATAAACCAAGAAGAGCTGAAACATACAATTATCATTCAAAATGACCAAGTCTATTGAGTTTCATGTCTCCAGGAGGTCAACCAAATACCAGCAATGATTGTGACCGCAGACACTATCTTTATATTAATAAATCTGAACCTTAAACATATACAATATGCATGAGCAAGGCAGTTTGTAGCCTGTGGGGGGTCCTAGGCAAGAACTTGTTACACGGGGGGTGGGGTTGCTATTGGAGAATAGAGATGGTAGAATTTTTTGACTAGCTGACTTTGTGATCTGATTGCAAAGCCCCTGAAAATGGTATCATCACCCAAATGGCTGGAATGTATAGAAGGGTTGTGGGAACACTGGGAAAAAGTATTGCTCTAGTACATGTAGTTTTTGCATAAATTAGTTCAAAGTCAAAGTTGAAATTTTGACTTGACTTTGAACTTAATTTATGTTAAAACTATTTGTGTTAGAGCCATACTTTTTTTGTAATATACCACCAACCCTTCTCTATATCTCCAGCAAGTTTGGTGATGACACCAAGCCCATGGGGCTTTGAAATTAACTTTAAATGGTCGAATGACCATCTCTATTGGAGAGAAAGAAAAGGAGGAACACAATGCTACTCCTTCTTCCTGTTCTTCTTCTCCTTCCCCCTCCACACACAAACTGGCTCCACAATCCAGAACCCCATGTGGCCCAGTGGCGTAGCGAGGGGGGTGCCGAGGGGGCGTATCAAAAGGGGCGGCGGCAATCACCATGATATTTAAATTTAAAAAAATATAGGTA
>CM070041.1:52272737-52285497 GCA_036250615.1 Ptychadena robeensis | reverse complement strand
CCTATCTCCGGCTAATGGGCTTAGCCTGTCTCGTTCCCCAAGCCCAGGCGTAACAGGTAATTGCTACTTCCAACATAATGTGCACCATCACCATCACTTCATACTGGTTCCTTAGACATGCTTATGAGTTAATTGGGCTCAAATTGCCTCCACAGTCATCAAACTTTCATCCATCAGAGCACCACTGGGATGTAGTGGAATGGGAGACTTATGCCATGGATGGAAACCACATGGTGCTTTCAAGTTGGACCAAAATTTTTCAGGAAACTTTTCATCTCCTTTTTAAATGTATTCCATGAATGCCAGCTTATGTTTTAATGCTTTTGAATTGGGTGAAGCTGATTTAAACTGAACGTTTACCTGGACTTTAGACACTTATACTTATCAATAAGAAGATGCACTAAGCACCAATATTACAAATACAACTTTGTCTCACCTTATATACTCATTGACTTATTAAGACCACAATTATGCCCTCTTTCCCAGGTCCATCTGGTCTTATAGCCAAACCAAATACCATGAAAAAGGAAGCAGGATTATAATGGTTTGCTGCAGTAATGAGTCAGTTCAGAATGTGAAGCTATGCTTCTGGAGATCTGGAACATTTCAGAGTCATCGTCGCACCTTTCAAACAGTCACAAATCCATAGACTATTTTTTCCCTGTATGAATGTAGAGAATGAGCTACAAGCTGCTTTGGCACACACAGTCCTGAATCCAAACAAAGGCGCCATGAATACAGAGGTCTTACCTGCTATGGCCGATATACCGTACAGAATGGTTTGTATTTTTCATGTTTGAAAAGCATTGAGCTTGCTCTTTGCAAAGCCAGTACAATTATACACCAGGGTTCCAAGAACAATGACCCACTGACAACCGAGGTCTCGGACAAATGACCCACTAACACCAGGGGTCTCAAAACAATGATCCACTGACAACAAAAGGTCTCAGAAAAATGACCCATTGACAGCAGGAGGCCACACAACAATGTTCCACTGACACCAGAGTTTCCAGAACAATGATCCACTGACACCAGAGTTTCCAGAACAATGACCCACTGACACCAAGGGACTGAAAACAATGATCCACTGACAACAGAGGTCTCAGAAAAAATGACCCATTGACAGCAGGAGGCCCCAAAACAATGATCCACTGATACCAGAGTTTCCAGAACAATGACCTACTGACACGAGGGGACTGAAAACAATGATTCACTGACAACAGAGGTCTCAGCAAAATAATCCATTGACACCAGGAGGCCCCAAAACAATCATCCACTGACACCAGAGGTCCCAGAATAATCAACCACTGACACTAGGAGCCCCATAACAATGATCAACTGACACCAGGGGTCCAGAACATAAAGCCTCTGACACCAGGGGCCCCAGAACAATGATCCACTGACACCAGGGGCCCCAGAAAAAAAGCCTCTGATACCAGGGGCCCCAGAACAATGATCTACGGACACCAGAGGTCCCAGAGTAATGACCCACTGACACTAGGAGCCCCAGAACAGTGATCCACTGACACTAGGGGTCTCCCATTAATTGCCCACTGGCACCAGCAGTCCCAGAACAACAAGCCTCTGACACCAGGGGCCCCATACCAATGATCCACTGACATCAGGGGTCCCAGAATAATGTCCCACTAACACCAGAGGAATTGTATAAAATAATAAGATATTGCCCTTATCGTCCCGCCTAGTCACAATATTCTACATAGAAATGTGGGTCCCCAGCTGCTATGGAACTACAAGTTCCAGTTCACCATCTGAACGGTTCCTGAGTTCTTTAGCTCCATGGCAGGCAGTATGATGCCGCCTGGCTACCTCCAGAACATAGCACCATGTGGCCATCTCCCTTCATATCTAACAGCATCCCAAGGAAATTCTCTCCAACGTTACAATTCAATGAAGCCCTCAGGCTAAGGATGCATATTGTATTACGCCAATATGACAGAATGTTTTGACATTACACAGATGTCCTTGGCAGCCATCCCCTGACTTAGGACATTTCAGATGTATACACATGAGGTTGTCATGGCAACAAACGTTGGCGATCAAAGAAGCAGGTTTATCTACATTAGCACATATGACACTGGCGAGGAGGCCGGTAGACAACGTTTCCATTGATGTCCTGTCAAACAGCCCCAGGAGGACGAACAGCAGATGTTTATGGGCTTCAAAGAGTACCAGTCATTAACCATGATGGAATCTTCTATTAATGTTGCAGTTAATGATGTAGGAGCATGCAGGTAAAACCAAAGATGCCTGTATTGGATAGCACCATCCTAAGGGGCTAGACTACTGGTGAACAACGTTTTTTAATTGAGGGCCACTATGGGTTCTTAAATTTGGTAGAGCCAGACTAAGCTGATTGATGAATTGTTTGTGTGAACTAATAGAAATTAAATGTAATCTTAATAACATAAAAGGTTCTGGGTTCACTGAGTTTTTGTTACCTTGTTTGTATTTGACCAAATCTGAAGTGAAGAATAGACAAATGAGGAGGAAAATAGAGGAAAAAGCAAGAGAAGAGAGGGAGAAGATGGAAAGGGTGAAGAACAGTGATAAGAAGAGGGCAAGAGAAAGGAGAAGAGAAAAAAGCAGGAAGGACAGAGGAGACTGTATCGAAGAGAAAGCAAAGATCCGAAAATTTCGTTGGAAAGAAGAATAAAGGCACAATGAGCGAAGAAATTGGTAGAACAGAGAAGAGGAAAGAAGGGGTGAAAACCATTAAATACAGGGAAAGTGATGAAGTATAGAGGAAAAATAGAGGCTGAGCTAATAATTTCATGACACGGTTATGCCTCTAGTTAAGCTGCCCTCTCATGAAATGAACTTAGTATAAAAAGTTATTATCAAGTCATGGCAACCATAAAATTGGATATTTGGTGGGCACTCCTTTGACACTGTGGAGCTCTAGAAAATCTTTATTCTACAAATCAAGTATAGCTAGCTCTATACACAAGCAAAATGTTAAAATCCTCTGCAGGTGGTATAGAACCCCCCCCCCCCCAGTCTTTCACAGGATCTTCCTGTCTACTCCACAGACTTGCTGGCGTTGTATCACTGCAGTTTGCACAATGCTCCACTTATGGTGGCAATGCCCGGCAATACTCCGTTTCTGGGA
This sequence comes from Ptychadena robeensis, assembly GCA_036250615.1. Classification (NCBI taxonomy): domain Eukaryota; kingdom Metazoa; phylum Chordata; class Amphibia; order Anura; family Ptychadenidae; genus Ptychadena; species Ptychadena robeensis. Next base: position 52,282,367 of record CM070041.1, on the reverse strand, counting down.
CCACATCTTCCACATATTAAGTCTCCAACGCCACCCTTTCACCTTGATCCTGCTATTGCTTTTCTCTCACGCATGCCAGGCCCCCTTTAAGATAGCCAGGAAAGGCTTCTTGTGCTTTTTCATGATGGCCGCCCAGGCACTGGAAATCCCAATGTGTCCCCACTGTAGCGGAGTGGTTGCGTGAGCTCACCCATCTCCAGCATTTGCAGGATCTAATCTCTAGTGCCAATGACGCCAATAGTAATTTCACTGCTACATGGGACGCCTGGATCCTCTTCAGAGATTCAGTGACTGGCCAGGCCCTGCTCAACTGCCGAGACCCTTAAAGGTTCTTGCCCCCAATACTTGCCCCACTGTCCCCGCTCCCCCCCCCCCTTTCTCTCTCTTCTTTCCCTAACATTTTCTTAAAACAGCCTATAAGGTAGGTCGTGTCTCCCTCCTCAGCCTCTCACCTCATTTTATTCATTGGCAGAGGGGCTTTCCTTGTAAGGCCACTTTTGTTGAATACCCCATGTTATCCTCTAGTATCATTCCCCCTGGTCATATATGTTTTTCTGACTTTCCTCCACTGAACTCTGTTGCCATACATACATGTGAAGTTATAATTTCCCCTTCTTTGTGCTTCTCTATTAGTGAAACCCTCCCTTTGGGTTGTAGGAAGATTTCTCAGCTGGAGTTTGAGACCTATAGACTACCCTCCAGTCAGATATCACTTTTGTGTGGGTGGCTCTTTAAATCTTTAATCGCCAAGCAATATTCTTTCTTTAGGGGATTTGCAATTATAGGGTTACAAAAATCCTGACAAGTAGCTTCTCTCACTTCTCTTGTAGAAGAAGAGAAAAACATTTCTGCGAGGCTGAGAGATAATTGATTTTTTTTTCTTAGTCTGTAAAGCGTTTGACAGATTTTTGTTTGGCAAGGCTCACCGCAAACTTTAAATGAAGAAGAAGGCTGGTAGATTGGCTCTCTGTATTCCCGCAAGCATGAAAATGGTTTCAGATTTAAATGTCTATATACAAAAGTGTGAATGGGATGTGATGTTAATTACATGGCTGCTGTGGGTATACTGCAGAAAGAGAGATGAGGGTTAGTCAGATAAAAAAAAAAGCTGTCCCACTTTTGTAATGTTTTTTCACATTTTGCGTGACATGGGGCTCTGAGGGCGCCAATTAATGAAAGGGCAGTGTAACCAGAACCTGTGCAGGAGGGTGCCTGTCAAGGGTGTAGTGGAAAGTCAAGCCATGGGTTGGTCAAGGAGGGTTTAAAAAAGAAGTGTGGTCAAGGATGAGATAAGGTCATCCGCAAAAGATTGGAGTATAGCAAATCAGAAAACTAATGGGATTTTGGAAGAAACACACTCACCCTTCAGATGTATGAAGCGGTGGGTAGTGTTCATGATATCCTCTCTGTTATTGTCTATGGGCATCATGGAAGGAACAGTGTGACCATGCAGTGGGTAAAGCTAAGCAGAATTCTATGGTACATCACTAGTTGGATCATCAGTAGAAGGAAAGAGGTTCTGATTCCACAATGTAGATCTTTAGTTAGATCTACTTAAAGCAGACCTACCACTTGCTCTGCCACTTTCTGTTTTTGGAACTTCTGGGAGGGGGGAAAAACATACTTACCTGAAAGGCCCTCTAATGGCGCCTTGCCACACTCTGGGGCAAGAGGACTTGGGAAATAAGGTGTCACCTTCGCAAGTCCGCCTATGCCTGGCAGTCTACCATGGTGTCTCTGGAGGGACAGAGAAGGGTGGAGACTAGGTGAAGGTCTAGTCTCTGTTCCACTTTACCCTGACCTTTAGTCTGTGATTGCTACTGAAGGGATGGTGTGCAGGAAATATGGATGAAGATCCCTTCCTCTAGTCTTGGCTTTGTTCTGTCCCTCCATCTGTCACAGCCACTGGAGGGCCAGAGAGGAGACTGGAAGAAAGGTAAAAGGCTCTGGTGGCAATATTAGAACATGGAATCTGGAGGGCAAGGGTGGAGGCACCAGGAGTCAAGAAGAGGGGAAGGCAAGTACATGGCTTATAGGTTCAGGGATCAGTCTGCTTGGATCAAGACAGAGGATAGGTAAAATGTATTCATATATATATATATATATATATATATATATATATATATATATATATATATATATATATATATATATATATATATATATATATATATATATGTATATTTTTTTTTTTTACCAAACAGTTTTAAGAATATGTGCTCTTGCCTGGACCCTCAGTTATTGATGAGAGCCAAGAGACACTTTAGGAACTTAATATATACAATCTAAGGAAAAGAAGAGAAAGGTGGACATGTTGGAAACCTTGAAATACATTGAAAATATAAATACTTTTAAGGAGGACAGTATTGTCTATGGAGCTTAGTTCCAGAATACAAAGACATGGCTTAAAACTACCAGAAAAAAAAGTTGATGCTCGGACCACACTTCAAGAAGAGGTTATGGGTCAGAGTCTATAAAACATGCTTGGTATAAAGACAAACTTAGGTTTGAAAGAAAACAAAATTAAAACAAAGACATTTCAGACCCCATAGACCTGTTGGTGTTTTCCTACCATCATTCTTCAATGTTCTATACAGCAGCCTTATTGCCTGGTGTTTACCCAGCCTGGCAGCTGGGTGGTTGTTGGCGGCTCAGGGTGAACCCGCAATGGCGGAGCCCTGCTTAATACTTTATTGTTTATAGTCTTTGCAGGTGTCTCCTGCGCTCACCGTCGGTTTCCTCTGCACTCCGCCAAGCATCAGTGGCGGCATTAATTAAAGCGTGCTGTCACTTCTGTGTAATATCCATGCAATATTCATTTACATATTCATAGTTAAACCCGTTTGCGACTCACTTTTATTATCTGTACGACTGCCTTTTATTGTTTAGCCAAAGCCCTTTTAAATTTTTTTATGGCTGTGTGCGGAGAAACAGGGAGACGTATTCATTTTGCTAATTAGTCGACTCAGGCAGCCATTTTTCCAGCTGAATTTATGGTTTATTATAAATAATCAATGGGGCCGCCCCCATGTTCCCTCTGATAATTAGCACTTTCTAACGATCTCTTTGTCAAATGTTACCACCAAGAAATATTCTTCTCAGCGTAGTAAAGAGTCATGGAAATGATATTATAATGAAATGAATTAGCAAGCAGTAACTGGTAGTGGGACCCCAACAGAACCAACCATTGCAGATAAGTTTGGCATTGGCACTGGTGTCACTTGGTTGAATTTAAGAGTTTGGTAGAGGGGCAAATGACAGGACTATATTAAGGGGTGGTCCTAGGGAGATCGGAGGAGGTTGTTGCTGTGAAGTGTCACTCCTCCAGACGATTTTCTCTCTCCCAAGTGGCCGCGTGATTCATAGGCCGTCACACTAGCTTGATGGCACCAACCGCCCATGTTGCCCATGCCTGAAAACACCACTGACTATATTCATCCCAGGGAATCACTTTGTCACATGAGAGTTGAGATTAAATACAGCATACCAGGCAATAAATAGTTATTATTTCTAATAATAAATAAGGTGTAAAAATATTTAGTGTCAATCTCATTTAAAATGTATTGTTATAGTGAATATACAGGGATATCGTTTTGTATGAATCCTCACTAATGTTTTGTTAGCATTTATTCAATGGATTCTAGGTCTTTATATCACGGAGGCTCATCTTCACATGGTGGCTGTTATTTAAGGGGGGTCTACACATCATGGCATATTTGCTTAACCCCTCCCGAATGAAGGCTTAAGAAATAAAATTCACTTCTAAAGAGTGGAGAATTGTTAAAGCACTATGTCCCCCTTAGAAACCCCAATAATAGCCAAATTACTTAGCTGAAGGCCATATAGAATAGACAGAACAGTTGAATACACAACCTACAAGAGGGAAGGAAGATGGTAATGGACAGAGTTGACAAGGGAAGGGGAAAGAGCCAGCAGACACAATATAGAATGAAGATGGCAATAGATGAAGGAGAGGACAGCTGGATACATTAGATATAATATAAAATGGAGATGGCAGTGATTGGAGCAGAGGACAGTTGGGTACATTAGATACAGTATAGATTGGAGATGGCAGTGATTGGAGGAAATGACAATTGGGTACATCAGATACAATATAAAATGGAGATGGCAGTGATTGGATCAGAGGACAGTTGGGTACATTAGATACAATATAGAATGGAGATGGTGATGCTTGGAGGAAATGACAGGTACACTAGATACAATATAGAATGGAGATGGCAATGATTGGAGGAAATGACAGTTGGGTACATTAGATACAATATGGAATAAAATAGCCATAACTGGAGGAAATGGTGGTTGGGTACATTAGATACAATAAAGAATGGAGATGGCAGTGATTAGAGAAAGTGACAGTTGGGTACATTAGATACAATATAGAATGGAGATGGCAGTGCTTGGAGGAAATGACAGTTGTGTACATTAGATACAATAAGGAGATAGCAGTGACTATAGGCGATGACAGTGGAGTATTCTTGATACTATAGGGAAGGGGAAAGAGCAGTTTGATACAGTAGAGAATGAAATTTGCAATGGTAGGAGTTGAGGAAATTGCAGGGGGTTCACAACATTAGTGGCATCGGAGGGTGGGGGGCACCCTGTGTCCTGCAGCCTCTGACAAAGAGAGGCTGTGAGCTCAGCTCTGTGCTCTCCTGCTCTCTATCTGTAAGTCGAGTCCAACTCAGAGTGATTAAAACATTGCTGAAAGTGGTGAAATGTAAACAAGCAGCAGCACCATCTTATGGATGGATGGATGGTGTAATTCCTTTTTGAAAATCTGATTTTGCATGTTAATTACAAAGCCCCTGAATATGGTATCATCTCCACAATTGTAGCATTGTGTGCATGCAAGTTAGGAGGGAGGGGTCATTACCTCAGGGTGGGAGCATTGTGGCGTTACTTTAGAGAAAGTTTATTTTGATGCATGTATGCATATAGGAGGTTCGGGGAGGCCTGGCTTGTCTGGGACACAGGCAAGGACACAGGTAGTGATGGCCGAACATCAGCTGTAGCTGTTCACGAACAGGCGAATCGAACTTCTGCAATTACCCGCCGCGAACATGCGAACGGCGAACCTCCATTGACTTCAATGGAGGGCGAACTTCTCACACCTGTAGGTCATATTTGTGGCCAAAATACCAATAAAAAAAGGGTGCAACCACCTGGACAGTGTCATGCCAGAGGCTCCCCCCCCCCCCATGGCTAAACATCCCCCAAAATACAGATTTTTTAAAATGCTGTATTTTCAGGTCTAATGGCCGGAAATCACATCTAGATTACCGATTTTGCCAAAAGTAACTGGACAGTACCTTCTGCAGCGCATTACATTTTAGCAGATGTCTCTGCAATGCATAATACAGCATACCCCACCCCCAGAGAAGGACTTTTGTGGCTCAGTAATGATGAACTACATGTAGGGGTCGCACTTTGTCTCCATGTTTAGGTATAGGGGGCGGGTCAAACACCCAAAATGTTCGCCGGCATTGCGAACTGTGAACATGCTATGTTCACCGCGAACTGTCCGCCGGGCGAACTTTTCGGCCATCACTAGACACAGGTAAGGACAAAAGGTTGGGAACCACTGCCAATAGATAAAAATAGAGACAAAATCTGTAAACACATGAATTGTGGGTTCATCTTGGCTTCAGGGTGTGGAGGGGGCAGATTTCTTCATCAAATGGCCACATTGATGGAGTTCTTACTTTCCCTAAAGCCTCCACTAGTGGACAAATCTAACATTTGTCCCTCTTCTACATGGCTTCTTCTTCTTCTGAGGTGTCTTTTTCGCTTGGAAGTTCTCATATGTACTTGATGTGCTGGATTTTTCCAGATCTTTTCCCATTGGGCTTTATGTTCTGGGGTTCGAAACATCTTGGCCTTTTGAGCCCAAAGATCTGGAGATCTGGTTGAGATGGAAACTTTCCAATGCTGGAGTCTCCATGTGGCCGGAAGCCAGCAGTGGTATAGTGTTGACATAATTCCAATGGCTAGTCATGGTCAACTCTTGTAGTATAAGCTCAGCCTCATGTGATATTAAAGCAGGGAAAAATGCAGAAGACATTTCATGTGACGCAGTCTGAAAATAAAGAAGCATTTTGGTAATTGTATCTTTATCAAAATAAAAATGAGATTTCTGTATTAGTTTGGCAATCATCCAGCTGGGACTTTCACATGAAAGATTGGAAGGAGAATTCAGCCGAGTGTCAGCGTTCACCAGGCTGTGTCAATAACAGATTATGTACGTCAATCAGAGCAGCTCAGACAGCAGCACTCAGACTCCTCCAAATGAGGAATAATTGCCGCCACCCGGGCATATTATGGGCGCACTTATTCCTGATTGAGCACCGCTCAGACACAAATCCTCGGCTTCATTACAGGGTGAAAGTCTCTCTGCAAAATAAGATGTGCTCGGGGTTCCTGAGGGTTGGTTGTGCTCAGAAATCTGATGCTGGAAAGAGTTGTTTGATGTCTATTCTTCTGGGCTCTGCCTTGCCACGGGCTGGTAATAATCAGCAGTTTCCCCTATACTATAAGGACATTGACATTTTTTAAGTTCCCTCTGTATCATAGTTGTGTTACCTGTTGATCCTGCCAGCTGGTCTCTTTTTTTCCTTAACAAACATAGAAAAAGTTAGGGCTAGTTTCCCAGGGCAGAATGGATGTGTTGGCATGAACAATCCATGCCACCCAACCAGTGGATTGCCTGTGGTTTAAGGTGCATCACCACCACATTGGCGGTAACACACCGTATTCATTTGAGTAGGATAAATAGGCTTTTCCACATCCTGTTGCTGTGTCCATTGATATCCAATGGACGCATCACTTGTCATTCACCGTGACCCCCAGCACTACCCCAATGATAATTGGAAACAAAGTAGTAGTTCGCATCCCATGCACATGAATGGGACAGGTTCTGTCTGTGTCTTTTTCCCAGTGGTCAGCGCATGGTGAACGCGGGGAACAACATGTGGAATCAAGCCTTGCATGCATGAGGATTGGAGCAGACAGGAGTGCTTACAATGTCAGCATTCCAAATTTTGCTTTTTGCAAGTGATGAGCAGCATAGGCAATATTCGAATTTGTGACATTTCTTGAATTATTCCCCAAATATTCAAAGAAAATGAGAAAATTCAAGATTTCCTGTCCTTATTAATTAATGTGAAAATCTGCACTTTTTCACATGCGAATATTGTGGATGTAATGTATTGTCACAGTGACATCTAGTGGCCGAATGTAAAATAGCAGCTGCAGTGTGGCAGACAAGACTCATAGAAGTAATTCATGTGAAAATCTGCATTTGTACTTGTAGTATCGGCAACACAATGCATGGTACTTTCCCTGGACTCTCGAATGTTCAAGATTACAGTGATCTGGCACTACATTTGAGATCTACGTGGATTCTCGAAGTGCCGATATTCGCAATAAAAATGAGCAATTTTAATATTCGTTCTCAACACAACCTTTTGTTACCACCGTGTCACATGAGTTTCCAGTGCAGACTAAGACCATATCCCCATCCTACGAGATTGCTCACGTTTTTCACGGCCACGATCGGGTGCGATCAGAAGTGTTTTTGTCCGCGCCCATAGAGAATGGGGACGCATTTAAAAATCATTGATTCATTGAGATTCATTCGTGTCTATGGGGGCAATCGAATGCAGTAAGCCGCGTTTTAGAACGCGGACAGAATTTGCGCTAGTCCGATCGCGTCAGTGGGGATGGGACCATTCAAATTAATGGGCATGATTGCCGTGCCGCAATTAAAATCTCGGGCGATCACCTAAGTGGAGACAAGCCCTAAAGCTACGTTCCCACCTGGCGATTCTAATCACGGTGCGGAGCTGCGGGAGATCGCTAGCACCCAACGATCTCCCGCTGGCTCCCGTGATTGCAGCCAGGAAGTGGGGCAGGACGTCTTGCCCCTCCCCGCCTGATTGCGCCCATGGACAGTGAATGGGTGCAGTTGAAGTGACAAGTGATTTTTAACTGCTCCCATTCAGGTGAGATCAGGGACGATCGGCCGCCGCAATCAGATCGTGATCGTCGCAGCTATGTATATTAGGCTATGTGGAAACACAGCCTAAGGGTACATTTCTGTTATATTTCAGTTGAAGCAGAGTTCCCTTTTATTATCCCTTATGTTTGATTCTACTTTCTCTTCAAGTATCTCCTCCTAAGGAGACGGCTGAGTGTATTCAAGGTTACCCCGATCTTGTGGAGGCAGTGGTTGCTATGGTTTTGTCAGTGACAAAAATATTATCTATCCTTGGCTTCTGCGGCACGCGCATTACCGGAAAAACCTCCGTCCATTATGTACCAAGGATGTGGGTGGGGAAGCTGACTCTATAAACAGAGGCCGATATCATGTGATGTTTCCACTTAATTGGCGAGATTGATTGGAGTTTAAATTCCAGCAGAAGCCGAGAGATGGAATGCTGATGTGTAATATATTCTAATGTGGTGAACCATGTGATCCATGGCGGTCCAAAATCACATTTATAGCTGAAAGGTAATTTCCAGTTTTGATATATTAGATACGGTATGTATCAGATAATGAGTTACCGCATCCAGTGGGCGTACGTCAGGATGAAAAACCAAGAACACTTTGTTCTCAAACTATACTATGGGGACTAAAATATACACCCCTTGTAGTGGTCCTTCTAAGGCAGTGGTTCCCAAACTGGGGGGCGCGAAGGTATGCCAGGGGGGCACGGGCCCTCATTCTTAACCTGTGTTTGAATAGGGAGGGGGCTCATAAATGGTCCTATATAGAAAAGGGGGCCCTGCAAGGAAAGTTTGGGAACCACTGCTCTAAGGAATGATCAATAAGAAAAACGGTGGCCATACATCGGCGCGTCACACTTTCTTTCTTCCGACATACTTGCTAACCAGGGTTTGAATGGAATTGATACGCAATGTGGTGAGAATCGATTTGCCGCTTGATTGGCAAACACTTGAGCGCAGAGTGTGATGTCATGATGATGTCACTGCGTCCTGCTCAATCATTCATCGATCGTGCGGGTACCAACCCATGTATGGGGACCCTAACATCCATTCCTGTTCTTCTATGCACCTCTCACTGCCCTCTGTTGTTCTCTTGACCTCCTGGGCGTTCTGCCCTCTTCTCTATTATTCTCACATTCTCCTTTCCTCTCCACTGTCATCCCCGTTCTTCTCTACTCTTCTATTCTCACACTCTCCTTTCCTGCTTCTCCCACTCCTCTCCCTCACTATCCTTACACTCATCTCTCCCCTGTTATCCCCTGTTAGGACCCTGGCTGTTCCAGTAACCGCCTGCTGGTGGCACTGTGATTGCCCATCCATGGGTTAGTCCCACAGTCACAGCAGGTGGCTCCCTGCGAGCATGGGCTGGGTAAAGCTCACACCTTCCTCGTTAGCTTAGGGCTATTTAGGTTCATCCAGACCATGCTTGCTGTTAATTGTTGCTGTTTTCATGTCTGGATTTCCTGTCATGTCCCTGGCTTTATGCATCTTGAACCTGAACCCTGAACCCTGGACACTCCTTTACCCTGGACTTTTGCACCTATTTTGTTTCTGCCTGTAAGTCTCCATTAAATCTGTTTTTGTTCCCCCACAACTCTGTCAGTGTGT
>CM070041.1:52250108-52272637 GCA_036250615.1 Ptychadena robeensis | reverse complement strand
TTCTCACACTCTCCTTTCCTGCTTCTCCCACTCCTTTCCCTCACTATCCTAACACTCCTCTCCACTGTCATCCCCCCTTCCTCCTCTCCCCTATACTTCTACTCTTGCTCCTCTCTCCTCCTGTGTCCTCCTGCTGCTCTTCTCTCCTCTACTATCCTTACATCCTCCTTTCCTGAATCCTCCACAACACCTCATCTCTTTTTCCCCCTGGTCAATGTTTGCCCGCTGTTAGACATGATATGACGAGCCGCCGTGGCTCAGTTAATTTTGCGCGAGTCTTGTGATTGTCAGTCGCCTTGATAAATGCCTCCTTCACTCTGTTAAATAGGTATTAAAGCTGTAGACCGCAATTTCAGATCCATATTCTCCTCTTCACATGTGAGAATGCGGTTGCTTAAAGGATTCTGCTTTCTTTAATGCTTTGTAATTGCTTTCTGGATGAGGTGCTGTTCAGACTCGCAGCTTAAAAAAACCCTAGTGCGTATTGGATGTAAGGCACATATATATCACTATGTCTACAGTACTTCCGTTACCATTCCACCTAATATTCCCGCTCTCCAATCTGCGCCATGCTGGACGAGTCCTTTGTTGGGAAATAATAGTACATAGATTTTTCGTTTCTTCAATCTCCCACCTGTCAGCTCCTCAACAAACACGCCATTAATATGTCACCATCCTCAATTAAAGAGACCGCTGCGATTGAGGGGTCTACTGCTTAGTGATATTCATGACCCCGCGCACTGAGAACACATCTTATCGCTTCCATTGTATACATGCCAGAGCGAGGGATGAGGATGTCAATGGCTGCACATGTACAGAATAAAGGGGGCTTAGTCTTTGGAGGAGCTCTGCAGCGGCTATAATTCTGTTTGTGTTCAGTAGGACTCCAACAGTTTGTCTAACACATAGTGTAACGTGGCACGTGAAATGCGTGGGCAAGGGACGCAAAAATGTGAAATAACACATTAAAAATGACATCGCACAGCTTCTGACCTTCCTGCTGCTGAGAGTATAGTGTGATTCAAGCTAAAGAGTTAGGGCTTGTTTCCATTATACGTCGGGACCCCTCTGCTAAGCGTATAGCACATAGACATTGCCTGCTCGGCGGATGCTGTGTTTACACATCCGCCGATGCAGAGGCTCAAGTACACAAGAACATACACAGTACACACCGGGATGGGGGCATTCATGGACTACACGCACTGTATGCATTGTAAACGTTATTTGTAGTACATGGGTCTCAACCTAGGCCATAGGCAGTGTAATTATATCTTTAAATAAATATAAAGGTTGGCCCGTGAAGTTTTTAAATGTCAGCCACTGTGAATTTTAATTTGACAGGTGATTTCTAGGCTGCTGATAGCAGCAGGTGCACCAGGAGCATTCAGACATGCCCTCTCGTAATCCATATCTAGCAGATACCCAAAAAGAAACTGGGGTGTCATGTGACGTCTTTCCAGCAGCAGCAGCACTTTCCAGTCCTCCGGCCATTGGAAACCAGTCCCTAGACTAGTCCCTAATCCTCTCTCATTTCCTCTGTGCCCTTTCCTCTTTCTCCCCCTAACTCTCTCTCCTCTACTTTCTCTCTATCCCTCTCCCTTACTCCACTCACCATTTACCTTTCCCATCATACAACATCTAGATGCAGTAGTTAAGAGCAAGGTTGTAGTGTTGTTGTCTGACAGGGCCGCTGTCAGGGGGGGGGGGGGGGGGGTACAGGGGATACTTCTGTCCTGGGCCCAAGCAGCCAGGGGGCTGTCTAAGCAGAGCCTCATTCTGTACGGGATGCCGACCATGCAACAACATTGGTGGGCGCGGCACCCAGATCCCCATACGTGTGCAGACGTCTATGTAACACCAGCAAACCCCCCCCCCTCCCCGCTCAACAACTTGCTCAATAACCTTTTTTGGCAGCATTGTACGGGGGGCTCGAAACATTTTCCAGTATGGGGCCCCAAGATTTCTGAGGGTGGCCCTGTTGTCCAGTACATGTTGCTTGACTTTTTATTCTTTGACATTTTAACAATAGAAGCAACCTGGCATTTACTGCATTTTTGTGCCAAGAAAGCCAGGATTGTGCTTTTCTTTTCCTCACTCAAAGCCTTTCTTTTCACCTGTTTGTTGTCAATAATCATTTCTATCCCCCAATTACCTCTGACGTATGTCTACCAGTGTTTTGCCATCCAACAGGTCACATTGCATTTGCATCGTTGATTACCACAGTGCTTTTTATACTTTATTTCTTATTTAATTCATATCACCTCATTAATTTACATTTGATTGGGGTGATCACCTAATCAGCACTTCATACCATGGAATAAGATGTATTTGTTAGGAATCTAGCAGATACTAACATAGAACGGTTGATGCTGAACATGAAACAGCGATGCTGATTTTCTAAATAAATTGCAGTGGTCTTGTTTTTTCGAAGCTGTATATATATTTATTGACATTGAAAGCGGCAGCCATACAGATGTCGCCTGCGGAGAAAATGGATCTGTATGGATGGAGAGTGGAGTGGTTTTGGGAATGGACCCTGTGATGTGGAAACCCCATTGTCAGCTCCCCATACATTTAGCCCATAAAGAGCATTTACATGGCGGTTTGGCTCCACGTGTAGAATCTATTGGTAAACAATGTGACCTTGGCTGAGAGCATTATCGCGGTTCTCCCAGGCGGCTAATGGAAAGCTATAGAATGTTAGTAGTGTCTGCACATTTCCACTTGTGTAGTGTTTACCTGAATGCCGTTGTTCATCTGAATTTCACACGCTTGTATCGTCACTCATTCCCCGGTTTTGTGGTACCATCAATGCATTCTTCAACAACTGATTAAATATATGACTGGGGGAATGACTACCTGACTACCCTTCCAGAAAACCCCCCACTTAACAATAATTAATAAATAAAGACACAGTTCTTCAGAAAATTTTGGAATTATATTAAAGGCCACAGCTTTACACAGGTCCCTGACAGTGCCCACCAAAGATTAAATAAACATCAGCATAAATGACACCACCACCTCCAGTACTGGCCACCAGCCACACCTCTACCAGCTCAATGGGTACTCTGTCTGCGTTGCCTCCTCCCACCACGTTTTAACCTAGTCACCTTGAGTCATTGACCCTGCACCAGAGCGCAACGTAGAAGTTCTGGTGACTGCCTCCTTCTCCTGCATGTCACCCCACTACAACTTGAATATTCTTCTTGGCCACTGCCAGGGACCCGCCAACGTTGTGACAATCAAAAAAACAAGACAAGTAAATTAAAGTACAAAAGCATAACAACTGATTCTAACCACCCGTACCTCAAAAGCAACCCATAAGCTAAGAAACCGGGTGGGCGGGAATTCAAAAGGGGCGAAGTCACTTCCGGGATGTCCTGCGCACCACCCCCAGTCAGGCACCCATGCACCGATACTCTGGCTGTGGGTGGTAATAAGTTAGCTAGAGGCAGAGTTTGTAACAAGCCAACCTTGGACTTTCCATTAGTTCCCTTGTAAAAAGTACAGAAATATCTCTCCCATACGTGGGAAATTCTCCACCAGTACTAGCGTCCTCATTGGAAGATGTTCTGGTGTTCTATGTTCTCTATGTTCCTCACCTGTTCTAAAGAGTTGATGTCATGGTGGTGTCACAAGGACAACCAGATAAGCGGAATCTCTATCTACAACATAAAGCACCCAAAGGTAGCCATACATGGGTCGATTTGCCATCGATCGATTCCCGATTCGTTCCATTCCCCACGATAGTGGAATTAGCGATCGATAAGGCTGCTGCATAGGGAGCTATGGGTCCACCAACGTATTTCAATTTCGACGTTGCAAAGTTGGACCAGTGGATCCAGGCCCATTCAAATGAATGGGGCGGGTTATGTCACCTCTTTTTTCCTTCGGTTGGCACGCACACTTCATGGAGAAAAGGATGTAGTGGAAACAACACCCTGAAACAGCAAAGATCAATGGGTTCAAGTGATAAGATTAATCACTCACTTCTCAATGAGCTGCCGTGAAGTAGAACTTTTTTAGGAGAACTTTCCATCCCTGTATACAAAATAAAATGCACAAGATTAATATTGTGTTATTTCGATATTAGGTCTTTAACAGTATAACGTAAAAAAAACTAACTAATAATAACAATAATAAAAAATAATAATTTGTAATTGTTAAAATAAATGCAGAATAAAAGAATGTATAAATGGAAGGGTAGTCACCTTGTAAAATAACACATTAGTTGAGTTTCATGCTTTTGTTACTACTTTGGGCTTTCTTTTATAACATAATGAATTATTTCTGCATCAGCACTCACATTATTCCCCTATTTGCCTTGCAAGGTCCCACTAATGGCTGTTTATCCTGCCAGTGTGGTCCACCTAACCTGCCTTGGTGTGGCAACAATTCATCAATGCTCCTGAATAAAGCCAACTAGAATGTTAGCTGTGTCAAAGTTTTGAAGCATGTGGGTTAAGCTGGCCATACAGGGTGCGATTTAGCGGTCGGTCGATCACCATGCACGTTTGTTGCAATCGTTTGGTGAAGGATCGTTCGGGAATTGAACGCTGCCCACCTGGAGTGATTGATCTCGCTTCAAGAAAACGTTGGTCCAGCGGGGATCCAACATGTTGGTAAATCCCTCTATGATCGCCAATACCCTTGGTCCCCATCCAATTATATAGTCAAGGGATCGATTGCCAAAGGTGGTGCTCATCTATTCTGTGAACGATCATTAGTTGTGTCACCACGTTGCAATCAGTCGTTCGTAAATTGGCCCATGTATGGCCAGCTTTAGGGTGACAAAAACTTGTATAACCCCAGAAAAACATAAGCAATGATGGGCAGCATTCATGTCGTGATGAGTTGGGGATTGTCCACATTTCATAGTATTCCATAGAGCAGTATGTGATAAGCAGCGTTGTTGCACAGGCCAGCTTCTTGGGGGTAAATATTATAATACAAAGCATGACCAGAGCAGAAGCATACTTTATTTATTTGGGGGGGGGGGGGGTTGGTGGTTGTTTAAGGAGAATCACTTTATAAGACCTCCAGGCGATGTCAAAGTGGGGGGACAGGATTTACAGGCGATAGATGCCTTCTTTGCTTTTTCGCTGCCAGAATATAATTTCCATCTGTAATCTGAATGCCAAGGATGGCGGCGGAGACGGCGGATGCAGGTAAATTGAAATCTCCACTCCGGGGCGTGCAGCAGAGAAATGCGTAATGACATGCTGTGTTCTTTCGGAGATAGCGGCCCCATGAATATACAGCAGCTTGTAGAAAGCAGCCGCGTCCTTTGTTTGTGGATGGAGTCATCAGCGATATAATGAAGAGCTTGTAATCTGGGTACCGCCAAGATAAATGAATGCCCAACTCTCTTGACTAATAGATTTACATAGCAGAAGGGCAGAGAATGCCTTATTTTAATAGCAGCGTGGTGCTGCCTTCACTTTCCGTACTATAGCTCTCTCTGCTGCTAGAAGCCAACTTAACCCGCAATACCCAACCTAAAAGGGAAGCGGCAGCATTGCAGATAAAGTTAAACAAGATCAGAAACTTCTAGTCAAGACATTTTGGTAAAATCTAAACATCCACTAAATCTACAACATTCCACCTTAAGGAGACATTTTATTGTAGTTCTTGGTGAGCATGCTGTCTCTGGCCATATGATTCTGTAATGTATAGCCTTCTGTAAAACTGTAGTAGGGTGGCCCGGCTAGTAGATACTAAGTGTAATTAAAAAGACTTTACTACTCTATTAGTAGGGTACCTTTGAAACAATTATTTTTGTAGAACTATATGGTACCTGTAGTAAAAGCTGTGACCCAACTAAGGTGACGTGCTGCATGCCCTGTGAGGATATTTAAGGTCTAGTAGGGTGATTCCCAGGGGTCCTTCAGTTATCTGAAACTGCTGATGTTAACTTGAGATGATCCAGTCCTGAGAGAGAGAAGTCCTGTGGGAGGCATACAGGTTTGTCTGTGGGACTACAAGGGCCAACAGCAAGATGTGAGTAGAGGAGACCCCCTTCCCAAGTTACAGTCAAGAATACACTACAGCCTCTGGAATATTGCCAGTATTAGGTGGGAGCCTGTAAGGAACCGTGGTTGACCGCACAGCCACTTAAGAGGGCACAGGCTTTGAACTGGATTTAAGTGAATCTTTTTAATGTTATTGCCCTAAGAGAAATCCCTGCTTCCTGGGATCAGAAGCAGAGCAAAACTGTACAAGTACTGGATTACAAATAAAGTCAAAGTTATTTTTTTGATACTATGTGAACAATCTACCTAATGTAAATCTTTGAAGTGCCCTGCATACATTCTATCATGTGTGGGGAACTACCAAGGTGTGTGTGGACAAGCTAGCAGGGAGGTGCGTGGCTGGAAGAAGAGGCCATGGATGTGTCCTTGTACAAGGTATACTGGAGGGGAACGGTGACACTGTGGGCCACAGCCATCCTTGCTGAAGCTGCTCTTATGGTGAGTTAGTGTGTCATACACTGGAGGGTAAAGAAGTCATCGGGTCCAAGTCCCTGCAAGTAGCCCCCACCTCAGAAAAGTTCACATACTTCACTCCCATATGTAACAAGACAACAAAGAGGTGGTGGTCAGATTGTAGAAACTTCATTTGAACTAGCAGAGGACCATAAAATATTGCACTAGATAAAGCAGGGTAGCACCATCATAAATATTGATGATCCAAACATTTTTGAATGGAGTATAGAGGTTTCTTTCCCATCAAATGAAGTATACCAGTTGCATGCAGGTAGGTGCACTTTATTGGCAAAAGTTTGTGGATACCTGGGCATACCATTATGATCTTGTTGGATATCCTATTTTAAATTCATGGGCAGAATTATGTACAGTACATTTCAAATTTACGGTTATAAATAATATGAATAGCCCCTCTCTAAATACATATGTTTAAAATAAATACTTTCTTGGGTTCCTAAACTATTGGGCTCCTCTGTCTCTCTAGCAACCTCTGGGTTTTTCTTTGGTTCAGTGTTTCTACTATTTGGCTCCTCTGCCACTGTAGTAACTGGGTTTGTGTATCTACTTCTCTGCTCTATTGTGTCTCTAATAGCTTATGATTTTTTTTTTCTACTAGTGGGAAACTCTACCATTGGCGTAACGTTTGGGGTTTTTTGGTTCCCTGTATCTACTTCTGGGCTCCTCTGCTTCTCTAGTAACTTATGGGTTTTTCTTAGGTTCCTGTGTCTACTAATGGGTCACTAATCTATTGACATAACGTTGGGGGTTTTGTGGTTCCCTACTTCTAGGCTCCTCTGCTTCTCTAGTAACTTATGGGTTTTTCTTAGGTTCCTGTGTCTACTAATGAGTCACTCTACCATTGACGTAACGTTGGGGGTTTTGTGGGTTCCTGTATCTACTTCTGGGCTTCTTCTACTAGTGGCTCACTCTACAGGCCCCTAAAAACCTTCCATAAAAACCTTCCAATCTTTCCATACAATTTCTGTACAATCAACTTTTGTTCTACCAAAACCATGTAATATGAGGACCTTTCTTAACCTTTCAATCCCAATGTATTCTATCAGGGAGGCCACTTTACTACACAGTTGTTGGTTTAGGTGTATGGGGGGCTTTCCATTGTAGTAACTTATGGGTTTTCTCATTTTCTTGGATCCCTATATCTACTTCTAGGCTCCTATATAGTTTACTATTCAGCCCCTTAGCCAGCAAAGTAGAGTTGAGGTCAAGCCTCTATAAAGACCACTTGAGTCTATCTAAACCATGTGTTTATGAAGCTGGGTATAGTGACACGAAGAGTGTTCCTTGAAGAACATCCTGACAGTATGACAGAGTTACTCTTTCATATCCTTCACTGAGGACTGAAGACTTTATTTAGCTGGAGGCTAAATAATATCCCCTACCAATGTATATTATTTCCCTGCATATTTGGTCCTGAGTTTTCTTCCATTCACTGTAACGGACTGGAATAATCTATCGGAATTCTCGGCTTCGGGCACGACAAATAAGAAACGTACAATTTCCCAGCAGTTTGAGTAGCACAAAAGGTGAAATTATCGAGAGCCGTCTATGGAAAGTGGCGGCTGTTTTATTGCCACACTCCCAGATATTAGACTTGCAATTGGCTGCAAATGTGTCACTTGTTAAAACCTATTAGGAAGATGACTGCTAAGTCAGCCTGTCATTAAGCGTATAAAGGTATAATAGAGTGCCGCTGTAATCTGGAGAGGATCTGAATTGATTTAATAGAGTGATACATCTCAAGAACTTATCAGACATCAAAGGCTGCTTTTGGAGGAGACATTCGCACATTGGATTGATAATAATCCCACGCCGACACATGTAAAGAGAGAACATTACAATATGCACATCACAGATAGCTCTTGTCGGACCATTGCGTCTAAAATTTAGAGGACGTCATATGAAAAACAGACGATTTGTTTCTAGGGAAACGCCAAAGTTGTACAAGGAACTGTTATCCAGCCAACACCGTCCTACAGTCAGAAAGGTCGATGTATAGTGACCCAGAGTATAACCTCCTCTCTGTTATTCACAGTAAAATGTGGATAAAAATATATATTTTTTGTATAGTGACCTAGAGTATAACCTCCTCTCTGTTATTCACAGTAAAATATATTTAAAAATATATATTTTTTGTAACAAGTAGATATTAAATTGCATGTGAATATTTGCTTTATAGTTTTATTTTTAATGAATAAAATTTATGTTTGCCAGAGCTCATGTTTTTGGACATGCCACGCTGCGCCTACGGATTTACAGATAGCGGAAGTGTTATGAATCTTACTATGACTTTACACCAGTGGCATAGGAACCACCATAGTAGCCATAGCGGCCGCCATGGGGCCCGTAGCCATAAGGGTGCCCGCCACTCTTGGCTGCCTCTTTTTTTATCTCTGTTGACAACAATGAATTCTTCGTTCTGGGCAGTCGGGAACAGAGCAGTGTTGGGGTGTGAGGTCCAGCACGCTCAGGTGCCTGCACACAATGTCAGGGGCAGTGTCCACTTTGCGTTATCTAAGCAGAGCACCCGCGGTGCTGTTTTGAATCTGCAGAATGTGCATTTGCACACCAATAGAGTGGACTGACAGTACCTTGAATGGGGACTTTAAATTGGCAAAACCCAGCCCTTTCATAATTGGATAGATTGATCAATTAATTAATGAAAACTGTTAACATATTTATTCATAAGGTACAACAATAAATACAACACTGGGAATGTCCCATTCATGTCTGTACCCTAAATGGGACATTCCCGGTGTTGTATTTATTGTTGTACCTTATGAATAAATATGTAAACAGGTTTCATCAAAGGGCTGGGTTTTGCCAATTTAAAGTCCCCATTAAGGGTACTGTCAGTCTACTCTATTGTTGTTTAGGGGATGGGCAACCCAACCTCCTGAGAGATATTGGAGAACTTGCAGGAAGTGATGTTGGGGAGTGTCACTTCCGGTATTTGGATGTGTAAGTGCCGGGTGGAGTGTCACTTCCTACTTGTTATGGGGTCTAGTCGTTTCTAGCTTCCCTGCTGTGGACACATTTTGTTCCAATGTGGCTGTAATTTATTTATCAGATTTAAACAAAGTTTGAGATTGGCTTTAATCTTTTAGTTCAGGGAGACTTTGACAAGTATTTTAGTTTAAGTAACCATTTACTGTAAATGTATAAAGTTGTGATGCTGAACAGGTATCCCATTTTCTTCCATAATGCAAATGATATGAGTTGTTATAAGTATACTATATATATATATTTACTGACACCTTTCCATGGTTAGTCATATTGGAGTTGTTCAGTAAATCTCATTGAGCTGAATCATTTTCTACTTTATCCTTTGATTGTATTTATGTTGTGGTCTTCAAACCTCTGTCCACTCATCGCCCATTTCTCTCTAGCTTGGTTTGTGGTTTTGGTTTTGTGGTTTTGGTTAGAAGCAAACAATTTTTGTAAATGAGCTCGCTTGTACTACAAACTAGAATTTCTTTTCTGACCTTGAATATGATTATTCTGATGTACCAGGAGGTCCAGAACCAATATTCCTGTATATTTGGGTAGTACTTCATGCAGAATCACAGACTGTCAAAGAGGATGTTCGTTAAAGAGAACTGGGCTATAAATGCTACACATACAGAAGGCAAATATTCTCTTATTCAAACAATATGGACAGCTATTTTTTAATTGCTAAATGCCCAGTAATAGGTAGAATCTTGCACCCTGGGCACATACCCCTGATCTATGAGAACCCCAGAGATCCTCCTGGTCTATGAGGACCCCAGCAGTGCCCCATGCCTATGAGAACCCCACAGATTCCCCTGGCCTTTGAGGACCCCAAAGATGCCCCAGGTCTAAGAAGACCCCAGAGGTGCTGCTGGTCTATAAGAACTCCAAGGTTTTTTTCCGGGGGATTTGGGGTCCATGGTAAATGAGGACCCCAAATGTGCACAAGGTCTAGGGTACCCTAGAAGTAGTAAATGAGGACCCCAGAGATGCCCCATGTCTATGAGAACCCCATAGATGCCCTTGGTGTATGAGGACCCCAGAGATGCCCCAATTCTAAGAGGACCCCAGCTGTGTCTTTAGTCTATAATCAATGCAATGTTTTGGGGTGGCAATTTTACACCTCCAAGATGACCAATAAAGCATAATAATGAGGTGGAGAAATGTCTAAAGGTCGCCATACACAGGTCAATTTTCCACTTGATTTTGGACCGATCGATCACTGCGTGCGTTCATGAGATCGATCGGTGATCGATCGGCAATCAATCGGGTTCTGCCCACCCTGAACAATCAAACAAGCAACTTAAAAACGGATCGGACAATGAACCGACATGTTGTTTTTTTCGGGTCAATTGTTTGGCAATCAGAGTACGTTGGTGGACCGCTAGCTCCCTATGCAGCAGCCTTTCCGATCAATGGATTTTGTGGAATCGGCCATTTTAGAGATCGGCTCATGTCCAAATCGGCCACACATTGGATTCCCAAGGTGGTGTTGCATCAATTCTCAATCGGATCAATTACTGATTCCCGATCGCCTGGACTGATCGGATCGGGAATCGATCGGTAACAAATCGGCCCGTGTATGGCTACCTTTACAATTGAAAAAATCTGGCCCCCATGCCGAGAAATCACAATGCTCCCTTTTTGTATTTTTTTGTCTACAACATTTAAATTCTCACAACAGATTGCCTACAAAACACTAACTTGTAGTGACACCTGGTCGGGATTGCATGTCTCCAGGGTATGCTCATATCCGTTCATGCTTTTGCAATGTGTGAAGACACATGGAGCCTTTGCCACACTGAAATAAAATGTGTGTTTTTGTTTCTCCTTGTCTCTTTATCTGTTACATTTCACCTGAATATTTACATTTTCTTATATGTTGGTACCTTTTCCCCGCTTTCTACCATTCTGCCCTTTGCAGATTGCCTCTGGCCCCTTCCACTTTTACAACTTTAGAACTTGGTTCACACTTTAAAATACCCGTAATTACTTAAACTAAAAAAAACACCTTTTTTTTTGGTAATGTAATGTGAATGTGTAGAAAGAAGCTGGTGTTGGGGGGAGACCCACAAGGGTTCTGAGGAAGGTCCTACCTAAGGCATTTGGCACCCAGTGGTGTCTGGCAACACAGTGGGACATCCACAGCTTGCACATTAGCAGGTTATGATGCATACAACGAGGCTGAGCCTTCCTTCTGGGCATAATAGACAGGAACATTCTTAATTGGCTGACACACAATACGAGGATCCGCTTCCCAGGGTGTTTGTAGTAGCTTACCCTGTTGGTGGGAGCCTTTTCTCCTTAAGGTGTCCATACACGTTTAGATTTTTGCCTTTAATCGACTTAAAACAATCGATTTTTAAGTCGATTGAATGGAAAACAATTCCCGCCTATATGGTGCGATTGACCAAAAGTGGTCAAAATCGAACATAAAATCGATCAGAAAAAGATCAGAAATGTTGTTAAATTGTGGTTGATCGTACAAGTGGAATTGATTCCTGTGAAGGAATCAATTTTAAAGAAATTGATTCCTTCAAATGAGTCGATTTTAAAGAAAATCAAATCAAATAATTCCCCCGTGTATGGCTAGCCTTACTCCATGAAAATCCTGCTGCCTGGTAGGCACATGCCCCTGATCTATGCGAATCCCAGAGATCCTCCTGGTCTATGAGGACCCTAGAGGTGCCCCATGTCTATGTGAACCCCATAGATTCCTCTGGTCTTTGAGGACCCCAAAGATGCCCCCAGAGGTGCCTCTGGTCTATAAGGACTCGAGAGGTGCCCATGGTAAATGAGGACCCCAGATGTGCCCAAGGTCTAGAGTACCCTAGAGATAGTAAAAGTGGGCCCCAGAGATGCCTCAGGTCTATGAGAACCCATAGATGCCCTTGGTGTATGAGCACCCCAGAGATGCCCCAGTTCTAATCCTTAAGGTGTCCATACACGTTTCGATTTTTGCCTTCGATCGACATTTTAAGTCGATCGAATGGAAAACGATTCCTGCCTATCTGGTGCAATTGTGAAAAGGGATCGAACATAGAATCGATTGGAAAGTGATCCGACATGTTGGTAAATTTTCGTTGATCGTGCAAGTGGAATTGATTCCTGTAAAGAAATCGATTCCCTAAAATGAGTCGATTGATTTTAAATCAGATCGGCGATCGTAAGAAAATCAAATCAAATAATCGCCCCATGTATGGCTAGCCTTACTCCATGTAAATCCTGCTGCCTGGTCAACTCTTGGCCTGAAATGTCTAAGGGCTCATTACCAATAGCTATAACGTTACAGCTAATTGTGTCCGTTACCAGCAGCAAAAAAATTATCTTGCTCTGCTTGTGTTTTGCCTGCCAACATGCAACGAGCAGGGCATTTTCGGTAGCATGCGGCCTTGTGCATTACCGAAAACGCAAGCACAGGGCTAGTGTGAAAGGTACACACGAGCAGTAATGCTAGCCGTGCCACGCTGGTGTGAAAGAGTCATTCAGCATTCAGAAGGTCATTGGGGGGGCTGATCGTGCAGCGGTTGTGGAACATCTGTCAATCGCTACAACCACCCCCACCCATGTTAGTGCTAAGAAGGCAATTTCTGGAAAATCATCTGATTAATGCCAAATGTCATGTTCACTGGGGGTAGGCATGGGTTTTAAGGGGGATTGGCGGAGATCGTCATGTTTCCTACCGTCTGTCTGAATAAGCCCTTATACAAATCAGCTTCTGCTTTAGACTCTCCTATCTGTTACAAACCTATAGTGTTACACTCTGGTTTCTGGGGCAGAAGAGACTTGGGAAATGCCTCGTTCTGCTTGCAGCAGACATTAAGACCCACTTTATGGTTTTTTATGGTATATGATGGAGATTTTCCATAAGTTTGATGCCGTTGTTCTGTATTTATTTACACAGCCTGATAAAGTTACATAGCAGACCAGTCAGCAGAAAATATAGTCAACTGTCAGAAGCAAGAGGGTTAGTATGAAAGTCCAGGAAATAGATAATGAGGAGGGCGGTCATCACTATATGTCGCCTATATATTGCCTAATTCAAGTGTAGTGATGGGCAGGTGCATATGGTAAATACAGGATTTATCTGAGGGGGAAAATATTCTGAGGCCACACCAAACTGCCCTGCTACAGCTCATCGTCTTCAGAAACTCTTCCCGCTCTATGTGAGGCTTCCTAGAAACTGGCGCAGCCACACATCAGCCACGATGTAAATGGATCATTTCCTACGCTGCTCTTTACTCCGAGTCTTGTTGTCTTTCCCTTGTAAATCCAGCATGAAAATATAGGCATAAACCGCAGAAAATCAACATATGCCTAGATTGGCTTGAAGGTTATTTCAATTATTGATATTAAATCACCTCTGATGAGTCCTCTCAGCGTGATGCCGCGTCTCCTGCTGCTTCCCCAGTGTAAGCGACTGTTACATAATCTTGTATTAAACATGTGCTGAATCCAATATATGCAGCTATCCCCCATGTGGCTCTCCCGGCCTATTCCCTGGCTTACTGCGCAGTACACATGATGCAGCTTGTTATTGGAAACAGAATGGGGAGTCTCTGCACTTTAAGCCTCTTTAAATGTAAAGCTGAACTCCAGCCTTCATAGGCTCATACAGCTCATACAGACTCCTTGTTTTCCAAATTATTCCACAAATCCCTATGCACACTGTGAACTTATCACATGAGCCAGATAGAGCCCTACCCATCCAGGCTAAAGGAAGTCTAGTCCTTTGCTCCCTGCTCTAACTTCCCCTCTCCCCACCTTTCTTTTATTTTGAACATAGAGGCTCCACATCACAAAATCCAACATAGGATAACTTACTCCTTCAGACCAGCATCTACACATCCAGACTTGTTTTGGAGATTGGGGAACTCCTTTCCGCAAAACTTTTGCAGGCTTTACACTCCCTGAGCTTTATAATGGCCCCTGTTAGGACAATAAAGAAATGTCACCCTATGTACTGGTAAATTGCAAGGGGATAACTTTACTTCTCATAAACAGGAATATTTAAAGTATTTTTACTATTCCTGGCCCCAGGTCACAGTCCAAAGGATGAAACTTTAATAACAAGTGGCTTAGGTTCGAACCCAGTTAGAGAAGTGCTGATGTCTTTGTTTAAGTGACAAGTTGATAGCCTGTAATCCCAAGACTCTGTATAATGGTTAAATCCTCCCTTCTAAACCCCTAGACCAGTAGGGAAATATCACACATGTCAGAGATGACCTTTGCGGTCCCTTAGGCCTGGATGCTAGGCCTAAATCCCAAACATGAACTGGCTCAGATCTTGAGAGCTGGCAAAAGACCCTAGGCCCCTCCTATTAATCAAATTTAGAACATTGATGATGCGTTTGCACCTCCCCTGTAATGGGCAGAACCCCATACTGTGCAGGGCAAATATTAACTGTCTTATTATCATGATTTTCTAGAGTACTTTCATTACAATTTAATTACACTGCACTTTCATGGCATTTTATATTTGCAGAACCCCTCCAATAAGTCTGTCCATGGCTGGCATTAGAGCTCACAACTTGGAGGCACACCGTGTCTGGCCGGCCGCAACTAAATGTTACATGTATACAATTTATGACACTTGGATAACTGCAGGGAAACATGAATAACTATGAATGGTTGCAGTTAGGGGGGTGACATTGGGAATGTAAATTTATAATCCAAAACAAAGATTGGACTTCTAAGGGTGTTGGAGATCTGGGGGATGAAATCAGACTAGGCATATGTAAGGGTAAAATCTGACAAGAGGAAAGCACTGCTGGAATATGACTATGAAAGGATGACATTTGGGCTGCAGGTAGTCTCAGGGGTTCGTTACCAAGCCAGGAAATGTCAGGGTTGTACTACAAAGGTATGAGATCTGGGGGTTCAAACAGTGTTGTACTGCAAGAGTTAGATGTGACCCAAAGCCAGCTGGTGACCTGTGGATGGAGAAAGCTAATCGGAGGATCAATCAGGAACAGGGAGGTCCATTTGCAGCAGAATCCACCATGCAGGATGTGGACATAGAGGACAGTGAGGGAGACAGTGAGGAAGACCACCCTACATATGGGGTGAGTACCAAACACCATCTCCTGGTACTCATCTGAGGAGCTCAGTAAAAAAGTTATGTGCACCCCCGACTATACGTCTTTATGTTTTTGCTCCAGTTAAAATGCCCCCAAACCATCAAACCATGATGTCTTCCATTCCTTCCTGAGTCTAAGCAGACACACTTTACCATAATCTGCACATTTTATTAGGTCGGAAGACGGTATTTATCTCCCATCCCAGGAAGCATTTCTATCCCTCGCCTCTCTCACAGGAAAACCTGTTTTAGTTGACAAAAATTCTTTAAGTTGGAGTGACACATGAAAGCTCCTTGCTGAGGATTTGAAATAACCTAGATTCTTTCATTCCTTCTCTTTTATACTTTTTCCCTGGTTACTTCTCACAGAGAATAGCAAGCCTCGCAAATGACATCTTGAAATTTCATACTAAAAGCCTCGCTTTTCTTGGGCTTCCTAAATATTACAGCCGTTTAGGTGAATCGTGTCTTCAAGTG
This sequence comes from Ptychadena robeensis, assembly GCA_036250615.1. Lineage (NCBI taxonomy): Eukaryota > Metazoa > Chordata > Amphibia > Anura > Ptychadenidae > Ptychadena > Ptychadena robeensis. Next base: position 52,256,587 of record CM070041.1, on the reverse strand, counting down.
AGAAGCAGCCTTTCCACTGCAGTGAATGAGTCTTAGATACGACTTGGGGTTGCACATATTAGGAGGCACGGGGTACATTGGGTAAGCTCTAAACCCTCACAGTTTGAATAGGGTCCTGACTTGATCAACCTTAGGTGTCCTGGCAACACAGCCCAAAGTCCTTTTGAGATTTGGAAACATTTTTTCTCTTTAAAGCTTTGAACCCCTACATGTAATGATGTCTGGCTTTTGCTTGAAATGCCTTAAATTGTATTTTTCTTTTATATCAAATTCTGCTTTTTGCCTCACACTCCAGAGTAAGAGACTCATAACGTGTAAGCCATGATACCCGCTTGTATGGTTCCGAGCAGGTAGTTTTTTTTAGCTTGATTTGAGTTGTGTAGTGTGGGGGAACTCCCTGACCTCAACCTTACTGTACCCTTCTCAACCATTTTCGACCCCCTGACCTCACAAATGCCTTTTCTGAATAGTCACATATTTCTAGTCACGATGCAAAACAGCATTTCTTTTTACAAGGTCCACTTTAAAACATTAAAGGGGAAACAATAGGAACAATTTAGCTACTAGGAGCCAGTAATATTTTCCTTTACCAACTTGGGTAAGCACCAAAACAATAACTCTAAGAAGTTCCAAATGGCTGCCCAAAGTAAGTTCCAAAGGGCTGCAAGTTGAGTACCAGGGGCCTAAATGTGATGGATAACTACAAGCTTTGAAGCTACCTTTGGAGAAGGAACAGCAGTAAAACATTGTTAATAAGAGGTTTACTTGGAGATGTAGGGGTTCAGCCTCAATGACCTCAATCAACACCATAAGTATTTCTTTAGGGCTCCTACCAACAAAAAAAATCCCAAATCAATACCCCCTGCTGGGGTTAATAGCATCAACGGGAAAATGCCAAGTCTTCTGGCTTCAATGCATGAACACAAACAGCTTTCCTTTACTTCAGGAATGGACATCTGGGCTCCTATTAGTCACAGGACTGGGCCTCACACTCCTTATGTGCCTGCGTCCTCTGCTCCAGCAGCACCGTGTCTCCCACCTGAACAGGAGCCCTAACTCTTAGCTTATTTTGTGGCCACACACCCAGCTACTTTGCTGATGTCCAGCAGCTGTAAATCCCTGGTGTGTACCTGGATGGAATGGGAAAGCCAATCCAGTTCCTCCTCTCCCATTCCAGAGTCTGAAGACCCTGAAACAAAAACTGAACAGCAACCTACTGTGCACCACTATCCGCTTTCTCCCATTCCAGTCTGTCACAATATCCATTAGATAAAAAGTATAATCTCCCAAAGAACACCATGTTGGGAAAATATTCTATAAAACTAACACTTTATGGCTTTAAATATTCTCTATATGACCAAGGGATTGGTGGGTGCGCCATAAACCTCTATGTTAATGGAGGGGCGTTGGCTTCCCAGCCCACATGGCACAGGGGTGGGGGGAGGGCGGGAATTCTAAACATACATACCTTCCCTAATTTAACAAATCCCGGATTTTTGGAAATCAGGGTAATTTAGCAGGGAGAGGGAGTTACTCTCCCTGCTAATGTCCCACCCCGCTTGTGCTGATAATGTGTGGGTTGGGACATTAGCAGGGAGAGTGACGCCCTCTCTCTGCTAAATACACCATGAACTAAGTCACTTCCGGCAAGAAGAACCACATTTCAAATTTACGGAAGTTACGTCAGTACGTCAGTTGTACTTTAAGTACGTCACCTGTATTTCACCCTTTTTCAGATTAAAGTTGACAGGTATGAACATACCTACACTCACAGACTTACATTTTATAAATGTGGTGTTCATGATTCTCTCAGCTAAAAAGGTTTCCTACCCCTGTGTTAGAACCCTGTTTTAGATATGACTGTGTCCTGTGTACTCCCCGTGGCAGAACGTCAGAAGTTTAAACACATTACTGTGTAATCTATAATTTGAGGGCTTGGGACGTCTATTCTTGTATTTTAATACAGGGGGATAGCAAGGGCACTCCCCCCAATGTCCCCAACGTCATTGCTGATACTGGGCTGAGGGATCCAGAAAGAAGAGCGTTGGATGCCGCTGGCTCGTCTGGAACAAGTAAGCCATCATGAGTGTGGCTCTTGGTTATCGATGTTGGTGATTAAAATTCTACCCCCAGCCATACTTGGGTTTACTGCTAGGTGGGGGTTAGATGGTATGATGAGACAGGTGAGGAGCAACTCAAGTTGACCTGCACAGAGTCCTGACCCTAACCATTTTGGCTGATTTTACACAAATAATGACTGAAGAATATCACGGAAAGTCTTCCCAGAAGAGTGGCCATTGTTATAAGAGGTAAAGGCCTTATTACTGCACATGGTTTTTGTAGGGATCGCTATTGAGCTTATATAGGTTAAGGTTAGGTGTCTAAAAACATTGGTCCATATAGTGTACTTTATGTCAATATGTAAGTTATTGTGTTGGTTTGATGTTGCTGAGTTCACTTTTGGGGGACGGTCTCAAATTCCCCACATTAATGCCAGCATGTTGCTTACATTACATAAACTCTTCCGGATTTATCAAACAAACCTCCGTCCGCCCCTTCCAGCCGCTGGCGGCAGACAAAAGCCATTTTTATTTATTTACTCTTAACGGCACAAATATAATAAACAAAGTTCCAGGCCGGTGACTTTATCACACATAATGTCCCGGGAGGTGATGCATTTAATATCTGATATTCCTCTCTCTCATTTCAATTTTTACCATTAATGTCTTTGCTGTGTGTTGTGTCCGAGTCGCCAGCCAAGTGTTAATGAGTTTTTTTTTCTTTTTTGACGGTTTTTCTACAGCCAATTAAAAGTAATCTTCATCGAAATAATCCTAATATGTTTTTTTTTCTTTTTGATGGACCTCCAGGGTCGCCTGGAGGTTGCAGTAACCGAAAGAGCAATAGAACATTAAAAGAGGCCATCAAATGTTTTATTTTTATTCCATAGCTACCTTGATGCATCAGTTTTCTCCTTTTAATTTAATTTAATTGCCCGGTTCCTGGCGGTGTAATTCTACAGGGTCCCTGTGTCACGTTCAGAGACTTTCAGTTAAAATGGCAAATATACGAAGCCCATGCGTGCTCAGCAATATGTCTGTGTATTTATTACCTTTCCCAAACATCACAGTACTCCTCCCCCACAAGGATGGTGCCATTTATGTTTAGGACTCTTCAGGGTTACTATATACTGCTGAGTGCCAGCTCAGAGATAACACAGTTCTGTAAATCCTGGTGACCTGGTAAACAGGTCAGCCCCTGCAGAGTGAGGGGATTAAGTAAATTCTCTCTTTCTGCCTGCAGCAGGCGGATGATATTATTTTAGCAGTGACAAATCCATTAAACAAAGAATAAAGAGCTATTAAATATTTAGAGGCATATTGTTATAATTCATGTTAGATCCTATTGGTGTTGCATTTTATGCATTCATATAACATAGGGTTAAACTTTAGTCCTGTTGTATTGTGTTTTCAATATGTGACTGAATCCTATAGTCCCAATGTATTGTGTTATAAATATATGAATGGGTCCTATTGTGCTGATGTATTGTGTTATCAATATATGACTGAAACCTATAGTCCCACTGTATTAGGTTATCAATATATGAATTAATCCTATAGTCCCATTGTATTGGGTTATCAATATGTGAATGGGTCCTATAGTCCCACTGTATAAGGTTATCAATATATGAATTAATCCTATAGTCCCATTGTATTGGGTTATCAACATGTGAATGGGTCCTATAGTCCCACTGCATTGGGTTATCAATATATGAATTAATCCTATAGTCCCATTGTTTTTTGTATATTATGCTTTATTAAATTTTTTAAAACAACCAATTTTTTAACAAAGGCAATGAGACAGGAATACTGCTAACATGTTACAGAGGTCAACCCCGAGGACCCTGACCTTGTGTCCAGAATGTTATAGAGAAGAATCTGAGACATTAACATTGGAGTCCTTCATATTAGATCGCAGCAGTCCTGTAGCAATGCAAAGGGGGCGGGTCCTATAGTCCTGATATATTGTGTTATCAATATGTTACTGAATCGTATAGGCCCACTATATAATTTTTTTCGGCCTTTAATACGCACTACGCAATATATGAATTTTTTCAGGCCTTTAATATGCACTACGCAATATATGAATTTTCAGACTTTAATGCACACTTTCTCACTCCAAAATCAGTGTAGAAAAGTGCCTGTGGTCTGATCCCAACTAGGCTCCCTGCCAGCTTTCCTGGCAGATGGGAGATCTGCACACAGACGAATCTCCCATCTGAACTGTATTGGTTATAATTACAGAGGCCCGCAGATATAGCCAATGCAGAGTGTGTAGGGGAAAGCTGCACTCGCTGGCAGTTTCCTCACACATACAGCGGAGAGGGAAGACCAGAGTGCAGATTCCGCCAGCCCGCCCTACCTTCCCCGTGGATGAGGAAGAGGAGATGGGTGTGCTCTCTAGTGACACCATTAAACACATAAAATATAATTTTTTTCTGATACCCTGCTTTAAAAACTGGGTGTGTCTTATAGTCCGAAAAATACAGTCCCATTGTATTGTGTTATCAAAATGTGAATGGGTTCTGTAGTCCCAATGTATTGTGTTATCAATATGTGAATGGGTCCTGATGAATTATGTTTCCACATAAATTGATCCTATAGTCCAGATGTATTGTGTGATCAATATGTGAATGGGTCCTATAGTCACACTGTATAGGGTTATCAATATGTGACTGGATCCTCAGATAGTGGAATTTCAGTAGAGATGGTCGAATTTCTTTTTTCATAAATTCGACCATTGCGAAGATTTCGAGCTAATTGCAAAGCCCCCTGACTTTGTTTTTGAACTTAGTTTATACAAAAACTACATGTGCTAGAGCAAAACTTTTTGTTTTTCAAGTGTTCCCACAACCCTTCTCTATCTCTCCAGCAATTGTGGTGATAATGCCATTTTCAGAGGCTTTGCAATCAGCTTACAAAGTTAGCAAGTTGAAAAATTTGACAATCTCTAGTTTTCAGTATGTGAATGGATCCTACAGTCCCACTGTATTGGGCTATCAATACGTGAATGGGTCTTACAGTCCCACTGTATTGTGTTATCAACATGTGATTGGATCCTACAGTCCCACTGTATAGGGTTATCAATACGTGAATGGATCCTATAGTCCCATTGTATTGGGCTATCAATATGTGAATGGATCCTATAGTCTCAATGCAGTGTGTGATAAATATGGTAATGAGTTATATAGTCCCATTACATTCGATAACAAATATGGTATATGGGTCCTATAGTCATGTGACCTTTTTAGAAGTAACTGGAACTGGATGAGCCATTTTCTGTCATTTGTAATGGGCTCATATAGAGCAAAATTTTATCTTTAATGAGCCAATAGGAAAATTTCCAAATGCTCTACACAGGACTCTGTTGGCAACATGTCTATTTACCACAGGGCAGACACATACGTATGCCATGCTATATGGGGAAGATGGGCAGGTATTCACTTATATAATATTGTAAGTGTGTTCCATTTAGGTATCTAAACAGCTGAACTCTTTGCTCATTCAATGTTCTTACTTACACCCAAGTCGTACTTTAGTACTCAGTATCACTTTGTAGATGATAACAAATTCATTGGGCGTTGTTAAAATGAAGCTCAGCCTCGACATCCTGCAGAGACAATTTTATTGCTCGGTAATTGCCCGGAAAGGCACTGATTTAGTCCGTCACTCAGCAGCTACAATGCAGCTGCCATTGCCGCTATTTATTTGTAACTTACTTATAAATTAGAAGCATCAGTGAGGATTGATGTAGCTGATTGCGTGGCAGATTGGGGGGGGGGGGGGGGGGGGGGGGGGAGGAAAAAGCCACCAATGTTTTCATCTGCATTTCATTTTTCAGAGAGATACAGACCTTGAAAATGCCACAGTGAAAGGTTGCCTGGGGCGCGAAGATTCTAGATCAATTATGGGAGTAAGTCGCTCCAATTTGTCATCCGGAGATAGCATCTGTGCCAAAGTGAAGAAGTTGGCTAGCAGATACAGTGGGGCCGCCATATGCAAAGTAGAGATAAAGTCCGTTGTAATTCTAGGGCAGCACTTTAAACGCCGGGGGGCTGGAGGATTTCTGCCAGATTTTATAATAAAATTGTCAGGGAAGGAAAAATAAACCACTTTGCATGATCAATTTAAAGTGTTAGATTATGTAGAGCTTTTAAAGATTGTTTGAGATATAGGTATAAGGGTCACCGTGTTCAGATATGCTTTTCTCTTCATCTTACAATCGGAATAAGAATAATAAGCCTGATGGAGCTTAGAAGAAGGTCTCACGGAGGTCAAAAATCAATCAACTGTTTGTCATAAAAGGGATAGTTGCATGCCAGAAGTCAACTGTGGGTTAGAAGGAAGACAACTGTGGATCCAAATAGGTCAGCACACCAAAAGGAGGTCAATTGTAAATTTAGAAAGGGTCAATGGCAG
>CM070041.1:52228401-52250008 GCA_036250615.1 Ptychadena robeensis | reverse complement strand
GGTAAGAAAGAGGTCAACTGGAGATCAGAAAAGGGACCAGTGAGTGAACTGGAGATGGCGATTGAAAGAATACAAATGGGCAAATGTAAGGATCTTGTGATGGCTAGACATGATGAGTTGGGGCATTTCCAAAATGTCCTGTAGGGTGTTCCCAGTTTATATTAGTTAGAGCCTACCAAATGTGAAAAAAGAAAGTGTGTAAAACAGTTCAGAGAAGTCTCAATCCTGTATTGCCTAGTAAAAGGACCACCAGAGGTGCCATAAGTGGGTTTGCTACAACTTCATGTCCAGAATAGGGTGTTGATGACTCCCTTACTCCACTTTCACACACAGAAGGGACCCATATGGTCTTGTCTCCCTCTGTGCCCCAATGAGGTAACTTCACCATTCGGTCAAACCATCCTTGAATTACCAATACTAAGACTGCCACTTTCTGCTCTATGTATTTCTCTGTAGGTAAACTTGTAATTGTCCCTTGTTCTATCAACACCAGCAGGCATTAAACTGATTTTATGGAAGTAATGTTGAAGAATATAGCAGAAGCTCCCATACTTTTGCAGATCACAAGAACTTCATTAACAGGAATCTACATGAAACAGGAAATATATTCCAGTCAGTTTTGATTCCAGCAGATTCGGCATTCAATCATACATTTCTCTTGCCTCATTCTTGTTCCTGGGGAGGCAGAGAGATAGAGGGAGCTCTCTGCACTTCCCCACCTAACTACAAACCAGTTAGTTTGCCTAAGCTGACCCCTGCGTACCATAAAAACGCCTACAAAGGGCACATGAGCACCAGAAATGGACCCAGTAGAAGAAGGTCCCTGGGTCTTGAGTCATGTTTATTTTTAGATATGGATGAAGGTGAATTTGTGTACATTACCGGAGAATTTGCTGGCGCCACCATGCAATTGATGGTATCTACCTCTGATATCAAGGTCAAGTCTGTTTTGGTGGCTTAAGTGGCAACCCAATACTACACAGGTGATTTTATTGTGACTTCCCCTAAAAAATATTCCCTAGAAGACCTCCACACCACCATGCCAGCCATCTATCTTTGCAGGAGGAATGTGACACCTTTCTTTCACACTCCTCTGATTCTTGCTTCCTCTCCCAGTATATCATGAAGGCGGCTGACACTGGAAGTGTGAGAAGGAAAATCTCCTCAGGCTTATCTGGGTTTTTTTTTCTCTCTTTTGTGGTCACACTTGGTAAGTTCACATTTGCAAAGTCAAAACCGAACAAATTGCTCTTCTCCCTCCTCCTCTTCCTCGCGGGTCACAGGCAGTTCTACGGTAAAAAACGTTCATTTCCAATGAGGCTGCTAGGAATACGAAAATATTTACTGGAAGAGAAGGTTTTAATAGGAGAACCGAACTAACATCCTGGAAGGAAGCAGAATAGAGAAGTGTCTGCTTCTCAGTATTCCAATGGTGTGCCACTGTCTTTGTATATCATTAGTAGGGCAGCAGTGTTCTCCGCTCTTAATGGGAGAGCTCAGTCAGAAACTTTAATCCCTGCGGTGCGTTTAATTGTCCTGACGCAGTTTTTCACCTGAATGTCCCCATTTTAACTATTCCACATTCACTTTTTGGCAGCAGATTGTGAAAAGGCAACTTTCTATTTCTCTTTTGTTATCAAAGTAAAAACATTTGAGTTCAATTGCAATTTTCTGAGCATGCCACATGGGGCTTTACCTGAGGGCTGTGACAGGGCATAGCTCCTAACATCTTAGATGGTGTGTATGTATGTTGCACACAGGTGGAGGTACTGGCAATATTAAGGCTTCAGGAGAAGTCTTCTGCCCCCCATACATAGGTCAACATGTTGGTTTACTGTTCGATCAAATTTCTTCAAGCAGGATTGTTTGATCCCTCTCAAAGAAACCGATGTCCATGCGCTTGTTGTATAGTTTCGTACACAGTCAATCACTGTGAAAGCGCACAGCGGTCAATTGTTCTCAAATTGATACAAAACTTAAGCCGCATATGCCTAGCTTTATTGTGTTGGTTTAGGCTTTGTACAAAAGCTGCTTTGAGGGACCTGAAGCCGGCCAAGGAAAGTGTTGGGTGAGTTACTTGGCCACCTGGTCCATATCCAGGTTTTATTGATAGAAACCTGTGCAGGGTGGAAGAGGTTTCCTATTCACCTTTGTGGTGGTCAGGTATTGTAGTTCCTGGGAGCCAGCAAAGACGGCTCTTGTGTCTGAGCTACCCTTTTTCCCCGAAAATAAGGCATCCTCTGAAAATAAGGCACCCTTACTTTTTTCTTCACGCTAAAATATAAGGCATCCCCCTAAAAAAAGGCACCCCGAAGATACAGTACTGTTACTCTGGATGGGGGGATCAAAGGGGGCAATAAAAATAACACAGGAGGATCAGATAGGATTACTAAAATGGTAATCCCCCTCTCCTGTCTCCTGATCCCCTTGTGTCATTTTAAGTGATCCCCCCACCCTGATACCCCAGTGCTGTATTTTTCTTCATGGAAAAATAAAACATCCCCCGAAAATAAGATGTAGGGCATCATTGGGAGCAAAAATTAATATAAGACACTGTCTTATTTTCGGGGAAACATGGTACCAGCACTAAAGCCAAGGGAGGATTGATCATTTCTGAATGGACTGAGGGCTCTGCCGAGCCATTATATTGTCCTTTATACGGCTGGAGGTTAATAGTGTCCTGTTTGGCAGGATTATGACGTGGGCACTTACAAGGAGACTACACAAGTAAGGTGTTCTTGGTTCTCTTTCTATTATTTCTTTTGAGTGTAGTTGTTATCAGCCGCTGAAAGTTGAATTATCATAGTTAAGTTGGAGACTATGAAGACACAGTTAACATTTGTAGGAGGTGTGCTGGGGCTGTTCCCTCTTCCTACAAGTACTATTGATGGGTAGTGATGATCAGCATAGGCAATATTCGTAAAATATCGCAACTTTTTTTTGCCAACAAATTTGAGAATTTGTGATCATTTGTGATCACGATTACAAAGACATGGCACAAGATGCTAATATTCCTAATAAAAATGAGCAATTCTAATTTTCGCACTAATGATGGCTAACTCAATCATTTATCACAGGTCTGTGACCTTACCCACAGCAGTATTTTGGAGAAAAGAAAGCAAACATGTGCTCATGCTCCACGTTTTTCCAGTCAACAGGCTAGAGTTTTGTTGGAATGAAAACACATAGATATTTTTTCATGGAAATACTTGGATCACATGACTATCAGGCTACAATCCCAGATCCTTCCAAATAAGCTGGTTAGACAACATTTGACACAATATTTAGGACCTACTTCTGATGCCACTTATTCCTCAATGTACACAACAAATCTCCAGCTTTGAGGTCTCGGTTTGGATATTTAAAGCAAGGAAAGGGCTCTTATCTCTGCCTTCTGACATACAAGGATAGGCAACACAGTTCATTATGGAGTGTTCAGCTTTCTTTCTGAGGAAAAGATGTCATCACTGGTTTACAAATTTTCCAAAATGTTGATTTTACAAGTGCTTTGTGGTCAGGTTGTCAGGTTGATATTCTATTGGCTTCCAATTGGGTTATGCAAGATGATATAACACAAAATAGTTTCCTTATTCCTGGGCTGCTGGGGCATGCATTATGGGTCCTAGGAAAAACCCATGAGGACCTGATTCCATGCAGTAAGGTTTTTTCTTTCATGGGAATTGGATTCATGACCTTTTCCAAAATCCCAATGGAGGGCCCAGTGACATCAGCACCAGGGAGCAGATACAGCCCGGAGAGTATTTTGAATTATTTTCCTTTTCTGCAGTATTTTGTCTACATCCATCAACGGGAGATGTTATATAAGCCAAATTAATAAATTTTTCACATTTTCTTGTGTGTATTAACTGTATTACAACATATTTTGTACAATAGGATTCCATTAGAATTAGAAGATAAGAGTGTATAGTGAATTTTCTAATAAGTTTTTCTACATATATGCCAACCTTTATTTTTCCATGCGTGTTTTGTGTTGCTGGGGTTGCTAACCTGGGTAGGAAGAAGACCTACCACTAGTTATGAATATATTTCACCCAGACAAGAGACTTCTTCATCACTGAAAATTTCAACCAAGGAAAATGTCAGATATAAACCTCTTATGATATAAACATCTTACCTGCACATGGAAACCTAATCCCAATGTCATGGTTAAATGTCACATTCTATATCTGGAGTTTAATTAGGACGGAAATACCACAAATATACAGCTAAGAAATAACTGCTCACTATATGTCCTCCAATATGGCGGGTGAATCCCTCATCTCTTCTACATTATGGTTGATAACAGTGTAGTTGCTAGCCTTTCGGGGGCCCTATGCAAGTTCTTGCTTCAGGCCCCCTGTCGACTGGGGAAGGGAGGGTGCTAATGGTGATGCGCTTCCAACCAAGGGGGGGGGGGGGGGGATTGCTATTGGGATACTATATTTTACTCCTGCTATGCCATATATGCATGCACATCACTCCATGATGCTATTGGGATAGCTCTTGACCAGGGTGTGGATGAATGGAACAAAGCAACACGCTGATACACACTGCTCCTCCTTCCTCTTTTTCTCCCTCCCCCTCCAGCCCCCAAACAACCAACACAACATCCCCCGTCGGCATTTCTTGCTGTTCAGAGCTGCATGGGTATGGAAGGAGCCAGTGTTAGGGAGGGATGGTGCCAGATATGCATGCAAGGGTCCCCAAGGCCCTATGTGACATTTGGCATAGCAGGAGAAAAATATACAGTCCACCTGCAGCTCAGTTCTATCCTTTGGGGCATGAAGGGTAGTTTACCCCTAGCAGCAAGACCACTTATCAACAAGTCTAGTCCATCATTGGGAGATTTACGAAGACCATTGAGGCTAAATTCACACAACAAAGTTGTTTTTTCAACTTTTTAACCCAAAGGAAAAGAAATTGAAACAATTTATGTGTCTCCTGCTTGACATGATTACTTCTGCAGTTCATGGTAATGATCAGTACAAGTAGATATTGCAGAACAAATAATATGTTGTAAATGGAAGTAATGTGACCTGCATGACATCTTTGACCCCCAGATATGGAAATGTGTTTTCCATCAGTCCCTACATTATCCAACAACATCGCTTTTAAACATAATTATGAATGTAACATAATAATAATTAGGAGAAGGAAAATACATATAGTAAAAGGTTCCCTTATCTTTGTGGTCAGTGGAAAAATGCCCCCCTCACATGGTGGTGGTCATAGAAGTCCCAATTTTCCAATGGCTTGCTCTGGGTGTCCTTTTTGCTGTGTTGCGTTATCGAGATTGTGGTTATAGCTTCGTGAGGTCAAACGCAAATTGAAAACGAAGCCTTACCAGTTTATTGTTTCCTGCCTAATGTTTGTGTACTCTGTTCTGTCTCGTTTCAGACGTTGATGAATGTGCTGCCAAAATGCATTACTGTCAAGCCAACACCGTATGTGTCAATTTACCTGGATCTTACCGCTGCGACTGCGTCTCTGGATACACACGGGTGGACGACTTCTCCTGTACAGGTAGGAGGACCAGTAATATGGAAGATTTCTTCTTTCATTTAGTGCTTTAATTCAGAAAATTGTTTTCTCTCATATAGCAATTGATTAGAAATTACTGCAATGGGCGTTTCCAACCAGAACTTGTAAAGGGGTCTAGTTTTTGGTAGCTGCCGCAGAGTTAAGGGAGAGCAGTTCTGACCAAAGTGCATAGGAAGTTTTTGTTGACTTACAATGTTGAAATATTGCAGCCATTGGATGAGCATGGCATGAAGTCAAGTAGCAGATTTGTGAAAGCAGAATCTATGGCTCTTATTTGTCTAATGCCAGGTCACCTCAAATTGACCTAAAGGCAAGATAAAATGGGCATCCATATGGACATTATGGGGGTGGTTGGTGGGTGATTGACTCCTTGCCTTCTAACGCCCACACAAATCCAAAACAGAGCAGTGCAATTAAGTGGTTGCAACCATCTGAACTCAATCTTAGTCAATATTACTGAATATCTCAGCAAGCTTCAAAGTGTGCATATATCATAAACATTTTCCTATGTGTTTCCCTTGTTCTAAAAAAATATGCTGTTGAAAGTGTCAATATCTGTTCAATACACACAAAGGAAAACTACTTAAGGTATCCTGAGCTAACATGTTGTATACCATATATACTCAAGTAGAAGCTGAATTTTTCAGCCCAAAAAAATTGCTGAAAAAGCCCCCCTTGGCTTATACTCAAGTCAGGGTCGCTACTTAACTATCCATGTGTTCGGTGGTCGATGATTTGCAGGCACCAGCAGCCTCTGTGAATGATCCATGTGTTTCAGTTTCCACATTGGAAAAATGGCAATTGTGCTCTCCAGCTGGCCGCACACACCGGTTCCAAAAAGCCTGTCTACAGATCACAAGCCCAGCTACTCTGTCTCATTAGGCTGGTCCACTCTGAGCTGACCAGTCAATGGGATGGCCAAGATTATATACTGGCAGGCCCCTGAGGGATTGTTGGAAAGATCCTTCAAGGGGACTGCCCCTTAAGCAGGGAACCAAAAAGAGTGATGACATCATCGCCCTGCTGCAGGTTACCTCGAACGGCTCCATTATCGAGCCATGTGTTCCCTGCTTAAATCCCTGTGACAGGCTGACTCATAGTACAATACTCTATAATACATTTTATACAAAATAAACAAAGCTTATGAGTTAAGGGTCCTGATTAAAAAAAAATACATTTAATAAATTGAAGTTTTTATTAGTTCATAGGAACTTTGCTTGAAGCAAGTCAAAGATGTGCACTGGAGGGGAACATGGTGGCAACAAATGGTAAAAACTATAGACAATGTGTGTTATTCCCAATATGAGCATACCCTTTACCTGCAAGAAATAGGCAGAAATGCCAAACTCCTTACTGATCTTCCCTGACTGCTGTGAAAATGTCAGCCAAGTGCTTCCAGCATTTATACTTTGTTTGTTGGATATTTAGGTCCTTCTTGGACCTTGTTGACACTCTTGCTACCTCCTGGGTTCTTCTTTGAAATGGTTTTATTGTCGGACTGAAATGCCCTAGTTAGTGATACGACGGGTGATAGTCTCTTCATTGTCATTACGTGAAGTCAGATTAAAGCTTTTTGCAGGGAAGGCCATTTATTGAGATCTGTTAAGTCTCTGAGGCCCGGCGGTTAGAGAAGCCGCACGCGCGAAATGTTTTCACTTTCCTGATTGTGCATTATTTTTGGCTCTCGAACAGCACTAATGGACTCGATAGTCTGTGGTCACCTCTTTTAATTGTCCTTGTGGAGTTATTTCTTCTTCTGCTCCCAGCTGGTCTGAATGCAAATGAAGGAGTTCTAGTGCAGTCAGCAACCAAGATGCATTTAAAGGGAATTCATTGTCTGTTCTGTATTTTCTAAATAAATGAGTGAAAGACATCAGCTTGATGTTGTTCATCTTTTAATTAAGTGTAAATGTATTAATTATCCTTTTCCTGCATGTAACTTGTAATAACATATACAGGAGAGCACATAACTTGAGTGAGCTCCTCAGATGAGTACCAGGAGATGGTGTTTGGTACTCACCCCATATGTAGGGTGGTCTTCCTCACTGTCTCTCTCATTGTCCTCTGCATCAGCCTCCTGCAAAGATTCTGCTGCAGATGGACCTCCCTGTTTCTGATTGACCCTCCGATTAGCTGTCTCCATCCACAGGTCACCAGCTGGCTTTGGGTCACATGTTACTCTCAAAGTACAACACGTTGGAACCCCCAGATCTCATACCTCAGTAGTTCAACCCTGACATTTTCCTGGTTAGTAACTAATCCCTGAGCCTGCAGTCCAAATGTCAACCTTTCATAGTCATATTCCAGCTGTCAAACTGTGCTTTTCTCTTGTCAGATTTTACCCTTACATATGCCTTCTCTGATTTTCATCCCCCAGATCTCCAACACCTTTAGAAGTCCAATCTTTTTTTTTGGATTATTAATTTCCATTCCAATGTCACCCCCCTAACTGCAACCTTTCATAGTCATTCATGTTTCCCTGCAGTTATCCAACTGGCATAAATTGTATACATGTAACATGTAGCTGCGGCCGTCCAGACAGGGAGTGCCTCCAAGTTGTTAGTACACATATGAGCTGTGTAACAATAATGCAGGTACGCATAGCTAGTTATTGGCCCCTTTTGAGTACCAGAGAACCACTTATGTGCACCCCTGGCCTATCATGTCTCACTTTGTACACTGGGACATAGCATTATAAATGTTCTGTAGTCCATTACAATTGTAATTTGAAATATGCACATGGTGAAAACACATGATCACACCCACAGTTACCAACTGCTCCTGCTCTAAACCTGGTTGACGGCAACTCTATACAACAACTTGACTACTCTGCATGTTGGATAGACTGAGACTTCACAAAGCTATCATTTGAATAAAGTGTTGGGATAGTGATGACAGTAACAAGTCCTATTATAAAGCCAGCCCGTACAACTGCGCACTCGCCCCACTCCATCACATCATTTACTCGGCCCTGTAATTGTTCTGTTTTTAGCTTTGGCCCGTTCCCTGACAAAATGCCATTCACGCTATTCAGAAATCCTCCTATAATAATGTTAGGATTACGAGCCCCGGCTAGCTGTAATGGAGATGTGATAATGCAGAGATTTGATGTGACATATGAATTATGGAATCGAAGTCCTGAGTGCTTTTCGCAATCAACCACAGCCTGTTTCTTTTCCCACCCTCGCAGCTATTTAAGGGGCCCTCCGCTGAATACAAGCTCCATTTTTAGACTCTTTTGTCACAGTCTTGCTATTTTTAATGCTTTCTTGTCGATGTTCCGCTTGTTTTTTTCTTCAAAATTTGTTAAAGTAGCATCGGTGAAGTGAAAACAGTTACGCAATGTATTCCTGAGCAGAGTTTTGAAAATGAAGAAAAAGGGAAATGGTAATTTAAAGCTGAACTCTGCTAAATATATATTTTCACTTAAATAAATTCTTTAGTCCCTATAAAAAATATACGGTATGTCTACTTTGCACTGAATGTTTTACTAATCCAAATATTGTCATGTTTTAGAAGCAGTGCCATAAAAAAAAAAAATTTACATAATTAGACATCACTGGCTGGAGACAAGTGATCCCATTACTTTTATGCTATACAGCACATGGGCCATTCGCCTGTCTCCATATCCTAAAGCAATTAGCCTACCATAGCTACTTGACATGGACTGTAGATGGTGCCTATGATGCCTATGTGTTTCTGTAGGCATAGACACTCTATAGCCTGGGGTCTTATGTATGGAGGACGACTAGAGCATAATCACTGGACTTTGCCTTTGAATTCTTCGAAAATGTTGATTCCCTGGTCAAAATAGTTACAACCATAACATGCATTCCTTGCAGAGTTTGGATATCCCCTGTGGCTAACATTGATACGCATTTCAATTGGTGACATGACATACAAGGACATGCGCAGTAGTATGGGAAAAACAGCCCATGCTCCTGTGCATGCCTGTACATGAGCAGTAGCATGGAGAAAAATTCCTACACTCCTGCACATGCTGAACAGGGTATTTGAGGCTATATTTATATAGGGGAACAAGGCCAGGGCTGAACATTGTAGGTGCTTCTGCCAAGTCATGGCCAAGACCTGTACTCCAGACACTTATACAAATATTGCGTGTAGACCGTGTACACATGCCTGCTTATTCCCCCTTGTTTCCCTTTTTCTCAGAGTGCTACTACACTTCTTGTCGTTCTCCTGAAGAAGTGACAATGAGTTGTGAAACGCGTCAAGATTATTAGACAAGTTGTTGTCCTTGATAAGCAAAGACTCTATATTCATTGAAATATGTTTACCTGTATTAGTTTGTGAAATACTATTACATTTTGGATCATCCTTGATTTATTGTTACCTAAGTTTTTGGATTAGCTACCATTGGAGTCCCATCGTGGTTACCAGGGATAAGCTCAGTCTCCCCTGGCTAGTGGGGTGCCACATGTTGAATTACATATTGGTGGGACATTGTAATTTAACCCTTAAGTAATGGGTAACCGCTCAGGAAGACCTCTATACTCACATACACTATACTCATATATACTATACCCAATCTATACTCATCTATACTCTATAGGGCGGGGGACTATATTCTGTTTATATTTAATAATTGTTTTAGTTATTTAATAAAAAAGAAAGTAATTTTTTTTTTACTTTCAGCAAAAAAGTATGAATCGTCCCTCAAAATTTTGACTTAAAAAGTTAAAATATTAAAACATAAGAATTAGATTTTCACTTCTTTTAGTATGGAATGCATTGAGCATGTGTATTATGCAAAAAGTTAAAATTTATAGCCTAATGAAAGCTGTTTGTAAACCTCAAGGCTCATGTTATATAAAGTTATGTAAAGGAAAAGAGACCCATCTTGTCCTCTATTGGTGGGCCATTTTCAACCCTTGGCCCATACTTTCAGACACTTTATTGAGGTAGGTGCAGAACAGAAATTTTTGGGCTCCTGAAATGAAAGCAGTCAGGTGACTGTAGTTTTTCCTATTTCATGAAGGTTAATGTCTGATTTTCCTGTCCGGTGTCCAGTATAGTCTTTGAAACAGTCACACCATAGCTTTCTCGCTCGGCTCACTCAGTATCCGCCATTACCCTTGACCTATATTCATTAGTAACATTATGCTAATGTCTCTCTCATTTCACGCTGCCGTTATGGGTTCAGAATGATAATTCTACCCTGTAAGAGAGACGAAATGGTAATGTTATATTTATACGAGGCCTCTGTGTATTCTCCTGTTAATAATTCACCAATGTTTTCATTAGATAATATATGTGCTGCTCTTAATCACAGAGTGAATAATGCCAGGAAGGGACATTATGGAGGACTTCTGGTTTTTCGTGCCCATTCCTATGTGAGTTTTTGGATCAGTCTCTTATATAATGCACAGTGCTGGTCAGTAGATTGAACAAGATACACTGCAGTGAGATCTACTCAGTTTGTTATAATGATGAATGACCACCTTATTCAGAATCAGTCCGAAAAGGACAATGTAAAACAACTACCAATTACTTTAGTAATCAAAAAGTTGGAAAACTGAAGTGTGTTAAAACCTTGCAATGTACTTCCTGGCTAAAAGAAAAGTTGCCACATGGACTTAACAAGCAAGTATGAGCCTCCTATTGGATTATTTCTGTATGGGCGATTATCTTTCAATGAGGTCAGCTGACTACCTGAATATTCTGAATGACTGGGTTATTCCAGCAATACATTTTTTCATCCCTGATGGCACAGGTATATTCCAAGATGACAATGCCAGGATTCATCTGACTCAAATTGTGAAAGAGTGTTTCTGTATGAGACATCATTCCCACAGAGTCTAGACCTTAACCCCATTGAGAATCTGTGGGATGTGCTGGAGAAGGCTTTGCACCAGATCATCATCAATGCAAGATCTGGTGAAAAATTAATGCAACACTGGATGGAAATAAATCTTGTGGCATTGCAGAAGCTGATCAGAACAATGCCACAGTGAATGCATGCTGCAATCAAAGCTAAAGGCCGTCCAACTAAATATTGGAGCGTGCGACCTTTTCTTTGGTGGCGACTTTTATGTTGGTCAAGCAGTATATATTTAGGTCATCCAGAAAGTTTGAGAGCTCAGCAAATGTGAATTTTACACTAAAGCATACACTGCACAAAATACTAGCTAGAAACAACAATAGTACCCAAATGTTGCTATAGACTTCCTTTGTTTGACTCCCAAGAATCTGACTGGATTAGGGTCACACTGCACTTTCAGTGGAGGCACCAAAGCTGTTAGATGCAGTTATTTGCATGTATGTAAGCTTGTATGTACCTGTCACTTGATCTGGTGATCTGATGACACATATGGACAGTCAATGAAGAAGAACCAGGGAGATTCTTGTAATGCAAGTATACAGGTACAGATTTATCCCCAGCAAAGAGCATCACTGTAGTAAAATCACCAAATGTTGAGATGCAGGAAGGCTATCTGTCTGTCTGTCCATCTATCTCATAGTAGTGCCAACCTATCATATATGATAGGAATTATCACCACCAAAAGGCATTATTGTCAAGTACCCTCTCTATTCACCAGTAGAGATGGTCAAATTTTTTAAACAAATTTGAAGATTTTTAGTTAATTGCAAAGCCCCTAAACATGGTATCATGACTGGAGACTTGCTGATGTAGAGAAGGGTTGTGGGAACATTTGAAAAAAAAGTATTGCTCTAACACAAATAGTCAAAATTTCAAAAATCGGAATTTCGATTTGATTTTGAACTTAAGTTATGCAACAACTACGTGTGCTAGAGCAAAACTTTTTTTTTTTCAAATGTCAAGTCGAAAAATTCAACCATCTCTACCCACCAATACATTTGTGCAAAAAAAAGGCCCCTTAATTTAACCTAACATCAACAAATTCCATCTTTTAGCCGGGGCTATAACTCCGTCCACAATGAGCAACAGCCCAGTCATGGATCAACAGATAAAGTTCAGGAAGATCTAAAAGATTCCCTAGGTAGCCAACATCTACATTAAAACTCTGCATTTGTTTTTTATCCCCAAAAGATAGTCCTTTCCATATGATGAATAGAATCCATCTCACATAGCCATTCAGCCAATGAGAGAACATCAGTTATACATGAGTATCTCCAAAATCTTGTGGGCAGCCAATGTAAAAGAAAAAAAAAACTGTATGAGCCAGGAACCATAGATAGAGCATTTGTCCTTGACAATCCGCCCCGACCAAGGTGGAGAACCTTGAATGAAAATGACTTTATTAGATGGCAAATTCCCCACACTTGGAGCAAAGTGTCTTCCTCTCATTTCCACCTCCACAGCAATGAAGTAGAAACATCAAACTTATAAATAGTAACTGTGCATTAATACCATCTGGTGAGTATATTATCTTTATGCTGTCGAAAATAACTGGAAGTGTGAATGTAGAGACCTTGGAAATTGGAAGGTTCAAAAGAAAGGCCCAATTTATATTCTGGTCACCATAAAATTATTCCTATAGAAACTCCCATCCTTTTAAATAAATCCGCATGATTCTGTGTATACTCCTCATACTTTTGTAGTCCTGACCTTTACTTTGTCCTTCTGGCTGCCTGAGTGGAGGACAGCAGCGTCCCATGTTTGTAGTCGAGGCTCGCTCCCTGGGACGCAGATCCGTCTGCCAGAGTCCAAGTCATACATCTGTGTCAGGAACGGGCTTGTGTTGTCAGTGTCAGGAGGCTGCGTCTTGGCTCCAGATCAAGCCCGGTGTTTTGCTGCCACGTTATGCAGGAAAGAGAAGCAGAAAGTTTGCAGAAGCCATTTGAATGCGCAGACACTCGTCCCTCCACAAATTCCCCGGCGGCCTGCTGACCAAGTTCACCGGCTGGTAATATGCGCACTCATGCCAGCTGCCAAAAACACGCGCACAGGTCTCCGCCATCAAACTGCAATGACTTTGGATTCGTTTCAGGAAGATATGATCGGAATAAGTAAAAACCTCAAATCCCGAATGCCAACTGCTGACCCCACTGCATGCCTTTAAGCAGAACTCTGGCTAAACTGTTGACATTATTATTATTACCTTCCATTTATATAGCGCCAACATGTTACACAGCGCTGTACAATAAATTAGAGTTGAGATGCAACACACACACACATGTTATGACAAAGGAGGAGTGAACCTGCCCAAACGTGTTATGGAACAGAGCATACAACAGGTGGGGGGGATGGGACTGGTATGGTGGTGATGTAAGAAATTATATTGTGGTTAGACCAGACTTAAAGCTTGGATAAAGTGGAGGCAAGGGAGAGAGTTCCAGAGAGTTGGAGCAACCCTTGAGAAGTCTTGAAGCCGCGCATGTGATGAGGTTATGAGTGGGAATGTCATTAGTAGGTTGCTGGAGGAGCTGAGGGGCGGTTAGGGTGCATTTATGTACCAGGTTGGAAATGTAAGTGGGACAGGAGGTGTGGAGTGATTCAAAAGCCTTAAGCATATTAAAGCACATTTAAGTGAGCTGTTAACCCCCCCCCCCCCCCAAAAAAAAATTATTAGCAAACCTGTCAAGTTTTCTATTTCAAATTAGGAAAAGCTTTTTCAGGAAGTGACGTTATAACGATCATGACCAGTGACAAGTGACATAACACAGTATTGTCTGGAGTCCCAGCAAGCAAGAAGCTCTCCTCCCGCATATCTTCCCTCCTAAACCTCCTACAACGGAGCCTACTCACCTCCTACACTTTACCGCCATCCTCATGGACTTTGTATTCCTGTGAACTCTGTTAGTAGGTTGCAAATGAGCCTTCTGACAGAGTTCAGACGTGAGATTTATAGTAAAATACTAATCCGTGAGGACAGGAAGAAATAAGGGATAAAATATGGTAGTTTCCGGAGACTTGACAGCTATGGATGAACCAATGTTGTCATTAATAAAGCTCTGTCATGCTGTACAGACAGCCAAGGAACTGGACTGTTTCCTCTTGGAGTGCTCTGGCTTCTGGTGTCACCTACCTGCAAATTACCTGCAAACAACCCATAGAAACAACTGTAGATAATCATAGAACTTCAAAATATAAATATTCACCTCTTCATGCCAATGTAACAAGGCCAATCAATGGTCCAAGTCCTATCAATTTCGTGCTAAACTATAGAGGGGGTCTCTAAATGGCGTCATGGGATGTGCTCTTATTGGCATGGTCTACAACAGTGATGGCGAACCTTTGCATTTGGTTACAATAGCTCCTAATGATAAATGTTCAAGAGGTCCCTAATACACTTAATGTGTCGGCGATTGTAACAAGATTGTTTACAAAGTAAATTGCAACCAATTATACAACACTTTATTACACGACGCGTCTCGAGATATGCTTATCTAAAATTCCAACTCAATGTTAATTTTTGTGATTTACACATGATATGTAACCTTGAATCTCTATCTATAAAACTATATGTGTTTTCGAACTTTAAATTTTTGACTTCTTGCCTTTAAAGTCCCTCCCATCGGTGACCCAGGGCTGTTCCCTGAGTCACATAGGGTGCAACCTTTTCTTTTCTACCTCTATTTAGGATTTAAAAATATGAGCATTTACAGTTTTCTGGTGCTGGAAGAGCTTTACAGATGTATCAGGAGCAGCGGTAATAATAATTTGGGTGCCCATACATGGCTTGATTTTTTTAAAGATTCTAGCACAATCAAGCACCGTGAATGTGAATCTTTTACAAAATTGAGCTGTGTATACCTTTCTTTGAGCAGGATCAATTGAAAAAGGTCAGCCGAATTGGGAACGGACATGTTTGCACATCCCGGTTGATCTGACAAGCAGCAGGGAGAGCCATACCCCCGTTCCCACCACACAGCCTGTGATCAGCTCCTGGAAGGGGAAAGGAGGCGGAGCCAAGGCCCCCTTCCTTGTCACCAACTTTCGGTAGGAAAATAGCTCACAACACTAGATGAGGGACCCCAGTAATTGGGAAACAATGTGCACAGTAGTGCACATAGATTCCCATTCGATTGACCCTCGATCGATTGCATGGGTATTAACCCTTGTATGGGCACCTTTAGTGTAGACTACCCTGACTGTCACATGATGCTCCAATCACAACAAATCTAAACTCCAGGCAGATATATAAGACAATAATGGAACTCTGTAAATACATTTTACCTATATGTTTAGGTTTGAAGTTTGCTTCCAGCTGATTTTGATACCGTCAGCTTTACCGATCCCAAATGATAATTTGCAATTATATACGGAGGGTATCTAGCGCCAGCTGCTCGCTTGTACCTGCCATTTGGCAGCAAAGTGCGATATAAGGATCACATTGCGTGCAAGGAAGGCAAACGCCTGCTATCATTTGTCAATATTACTGCACCGTTCTAGAGTGCAATATTACAACTGTGAAAAACGCAGTAATTATAAAGGCGTAGAAGGCCTGTGGGCACCGAAACGAGAAAGCGCCGCCGCTGACCTTTCGTCATTGTCACGTCGCTGACAGAGGAAATTAATTCTCCCAGCGAGTCTTGTCTTCAGCGAAGGCAAAGATTTGATTGTCGAGCAGAAAGGCCTTTAAGTCGAGATGTCGCTTGACAGTTGTAATACACAAACACACTGATGGTTTGATGTTGCTTGGTGTTGTATCATTGTGCCATGTAGATAACCACAAAAACTCATTGAGTCACACCTTTCTGTATGTCTACATATGTGTTAGGGCCGTAGGATCTCGATGTGGCTTAGGTTTGTGGGCATGCATTTCCTTCCGGCCTCACCGTGCAATCAGTCCGACAAGGCAGAGGGCACAGACATAACCACTGTTGCCACAGCTGCTGTAACACTAATCTATGCCAGCTTTTATGTCCATCTCCTGCAGGCTTAAGATACCCATACACAGGTCGATGCCCATGCAATCGAGGAGCCCTCAATCCCGTTCGATACTTTGGATGTAGACCGCTCGAGTTTCCACAAGCAGGATGGATTGATGAAACCGATGCCCGCTCAATTTTTATATTGCTTCAAGCACAACCAATAGCTGCAAACATGCACGACGATCGATTGTGCTTAAACCAATACAAGGGAGATCTAGAGTGCCAATCCAGGTGATCCGCTACACCTGCACTTCCTGCACAATATAAGCCTGGATGGTGCATTGCTTCCCTGCCCATGATAGTTACCTGGACTGCTGGGTTCCTTGTTCTGGTCATTGTGTTGTTCTTAGGATTGAATCGCTGTGTATAACACCTGCTTTGGACTTAGACCACTCTTCTGGTTAACTCCTATATACCATGGCTGTTGGACTGATTTGTGTACGACCCCTGCTTGCACTTAAACAACTCTTCTAGTTAACCCCTGAATAACGTCTCTGTTGGACTGATTCTCCATGTATGATCATTGCCATGTACCTGGACTATCGCATTTTCCCTTTGGCTCTGTACCCACTCCCAAGGGTGTCTTTGGAGTGTTTCATGGGTCTCAGGTGGGATACTTTGTGCGCCTAAGTCCTGGGGACAACCAAAGTCATGTAGGTGTATCGTGCCTCCCGGTAAAGTGGGGACTTGACTATAGGTGAAGACCAATGCATAGATTGGGGTATCCAACCTGAACTGTAGACTGGTGATCCCTCAAGGACCCTCAGAACATGCCTATATGTCTATACTTCCTTCATTTCATGTGATACTTGAATTATCAATACTAAGGTAAATACAAGGATGAGTGCACTACACATGTGATCTCCATATGATGAAGTAGTGGCCATTATTTATTTTTTATATGTATATACATGGGACGCTCATGTTACAAAATAGGTCAAATTGGCCCCCGTTATATGTGTTTTTATTGTTACGTTCATTAATAATTCTTATGGTGTGAGCATAAGACAAAGACTCTAAAGCAGGGAACACACGGCTTGATATAGGAGCAATTGGAGGTTCCCTGCAGCACAACGATGACGTCAATGACCCACGGTCTCCATGCAAAGCAATGGACATTGACCATGATTTACAGTCATGTCCGATATCCTTGTTTTCGAGAGGGATTGATTGGTCCCACTCGAAAACAGGGATGGCCGCATTAGATATGGCACATATCTATACTAGTGTTCCCAGCTTAAGGCCATGTCCCCCCCCCCCCCCAGACGACTTCCCACGATTCTAATATCGGCACGGAGACTGCGGGAGATCAGTGGCACCCAATGATCTCCCGTGGTCTTGCACGATTAGAATCGCAGCAGGGAGATCACTGGCACTTGCAGGCTGGAAGTGGGGGGGGGGGGGGGGGGGGGGGGGGGGGGGGGTGGGACAGGACATCTTGCCCCACCTGCCTGATCACGTCCATAGAGAGTGAATGGGCGCTGTAAAATGACACGCGATATTTCTCCCATTCACTGCTCCCATTCACCTCTATGGCCGTGGCCCACGATCAAAAACACGGTGACCTGCGTTTCAGATCGCGTCCCGCACCACGGCCAATTGCGGATGTGGGAATAAGTCCCAATAAATACATGGCAGTGATCACCCACGATACGCTCTGGACAAGCCCTTATTTATTAGATGAGGAATACTGATTTTTCATATTTGTCTAGAGTCTGAAGTCGCAGAATAACACTGTGAGGAGGTCTTCTGGGAGTTGTTGGTTCATCAAGGCTTTTACCGTGCATCGATGCATCAAATAACAGACAAGCCTTCTGAACATTTTGCACAGATGTGTACCAGCAGCTTTTAAAACAATTCAAAACACGCATTGATTTGCGTTTTAACACATCCATTAAAAAGCATCGGTGTGAAAGGGTTGCATTGTATACAGGATTTCTAGTACCATTGTCTTATTATATTGTGTGTGAACGCTGGAATTTTCCCTACTTGTTAGAGAAATAACCCCATTGTACTTACTATTGTAACACATTTTCATTGGTTCTATGATCAGTGATACTCTTATGTTATATGTATTCGGGGATGACTGTTACATCATCTAGCATATTAATTGCTTTAAAAAACTATTTTTTGTTGGGGGTGTAAAGAAGACGGATGCTCTTTGCATCAACCCCTTCACTACCCCAAATAAAGACTAGGGACTTCATGAGGACTCTAAAGGCTCCTAATTGTATACAAAGTAGTCATGCGTTAACTGTTACACCATTTATTTAGGCAGTGTGGAATAATCCAGTGATATTGTCAATAACAGAAATGTTACAATGTCATCAAATCAATAGATAAACATAATGTATCAATAAGATAAAATGTTACAAACATGTATCTCACACTGAGGTTCTACATATACAGAGCAATCACATTGTGCGAGATTGGGAACACATTTTCTCAATGCATTTCACACATTGGCTTCTTCAGAAAAATTCAATGTTTCCCATTGCTAGCAAATATCAAACAAAGTTATCCTCGTCATTTATACATTGGCATAGTAAACCTTATGTAGAGTGTTTGTACATATATACTCACAGACTTTAGGTGTGATGTTAGTAAGTTGGAAGGGACTGGGAGCTCATCCACAGCAAGACGAGACCCAATGGGCCAGTGGGGTTATATTGAACCCCTATGTGCTGATGGATTCCCCATTGCCATCTGGGGGATAGACCAACCCTGTCTATGTTATCATCTTCATCTGCAGGTAGCTGGTGCTTGACATCATGCACCCACCAGAGTCCCCCTGTTATACTGTAACTCGTGGTCCAGTGGGCGGGTGGTTGACCCCTCTGGCCCCTTGGGTCTCGTCTTGCTGTGGATGGGCTCCCAGTCCCCTCCAACTTACTTATCACACCTAAAGGCACACTGCTATATAGAGGCTATAATGGGCAATAGTGTGCATGCCAGATCCTCATTGAATGGGCAGATTGCCCAATCCCATTGTGCCAACTGGTGCTATAGGTTTTGTAAACAATTGGCTGATAAATCTCCTGCAGACGATTGAGCATGACATATTTCCCTACCCCGCCTGATCACGCCCATAGAGAGTGAATGGGCGGGGTTAAATTAACCTGAGTGGCAAAAGCCCGCAATCAAAAATGTGGTGTCCTGCGATTTAGTTCTGCATCACAGCCGATTGTGGATGTAGGGATAAGCAGCATTAAATACATGGCAGCGCGTACTGGGATTGCCGCAACATGATCGCTCATGTGGGGACAAGACCTTACAGGATGTTTATTAGAATTACTAAATTTTCATATTTGTGTATAGTCTGGAGTCATGCAGAATTACATTGTGAGTAGGTCTTCTGGGAGTTGTTGGTTCATCAAGGTTTGTACCGCGTATTGCCCAATCCCATTGTGCCAACTGGTACTATAGGATTTGTAAACAATTGGCTGGTAAATCTCCTGCAGACGATTGAGCTTTATGAAATTAAAAATGAGTATGTCAAGCCCCATTGCAAGCCAGAACCATTGGGGATGTTGTTCAGCCAAACAGTACTACGGCTGGAACAGATGCCTCCAGTAGGGAGTACTGTGCTGAACACATGAACATGGCCTCTAAGGTTGCCCGATGCTGCCTGCTGCGTAGGCTCCTCAGAGACTTTCTCCGATCCCTTGGGGTCACTGAGGAGGATGTGGGATCACTGGGGGGCTGTAGAGTTTAATTAGCCTGCCTCATTTTGCATTCAACATTATCTGCATCTCAAAGTTCACCTTTAATTGTGAGCATATCAGGAATTAGGAAAATATATCCATAGACTTATACAGTTAACCAAAAATCCGATATAGAACAGAAAAGGACACTTTGAAACTTTAGAAACATATTTAGTAAAAGTGTTTAGTCCCTTAGAGCTTGCCAAGTCCCTTAAGTTGGTCCTTTGATGGTGGAATGCTCTCTCAGACAGATTATTTCCCCCATCAGACATTTGTTTTACTTTTGTGTTTTGTGCCGCTATTAAATTTAAGTAAGCGTTTACATAAAAACCATGAAAATAATGGAAAGTTAAAAGAAAGTCGAGTGCCTTGGAAATGTAGAGTATGCAGAATGGATTTGCACGCAGCCCCGAAGAAACGTTAAACGATAAAAGAAACTTGAATATCTCTTGTTAGTGGCGATGGCTGTAAAAGCAGAGAAATGTTTTTAAATTACATTAAGAAATAATTGTTTTCTGGAAAGCCATTATTACACGAAGAGCGTCAGCGCGGTTTGCGAGGTCCGGAGATGCCACAGTTTTAATTAATGTTGCTTTTTATAATCGGAAAATCGTTTAGCACATTAATGTTGACTAATAAATGGTTCTGCTGCCTTTCATGTTCCCTCTTGCTAATTAATTTTAAGCCGCGTAGGCCGGACTGTTTGAAATAGGAGTTTGAGAAGAACAAAAAAGGGGGGGGGGGTTGTATTCATCTCTTTTTGTTCTGAAGAAAATAACTATTTGGAAAGTGTCACAGAGCAGCAGGTGTGGACCCACTGTGCCACATGTCTTACCTCCTCTAGGGGCGTTGTCTAAGTGAACCCACTTGTTCTTCACAATACCCCTGAAGGCGGGGATAGACTTTCCCGAGGGGAACACCAGGTCGCTACTTCTGAAGGGAGGGTAGGAACATGAGGCAGCTGGTCCAGGGGACAGCAGGGAAGGCTCCAGGGACACAGGTGTCATCAGCCACACAGTGTAAACAGGTGGGCAGCGCAGGTATAGATCAGGTTACAGGAGAGTGCAGTGGGCAGGTAAGTGTTACCAGGTAGTAGTCTCAGAATACAGGCAGGGCTCTATATCACAGGACCACCAATGGCAGCCAGTGTTTAGCATAACACAGAGACCTTAATACTGAGGCAAAGGTGAAAGGTCAGGGTTCCTTATATAGCTGCAGGAGGTCCACTTTTGGTCAGCCAGGTCACATGACGAATACCTTAAATCTCAGAAATTTCCATGCGTTGGTGTTTAAGGAAGTGTGTAGAAACAACAGCATCAGTGCTGAACAAGGCACCCAGATCTTCAATGGTAAGTATGGAGGCGGTCAGCGTACGGCAGCTCCCGTTACAGAAAGTTACCATGAGTTCAACTTGAATTCTGTCTATCCAGTCTTGAGATTGAGACATGGGTGGGGGGCATCAGTGACATCCTATTTCCACCTCAAACCAGAGACTGATAAAGCTTTGCTCCCTTATCATGGTCTACACCATGGGTGTCAAA
>CM070041.1:52209980-52228301 GCA_036250615.1 Ptychadena robeensis | reverse complement strand
GTATATGTTTTTTACATATTGAGTATACATCCGCTGTAAGTTTTGCTTAATTATTGAATCTATCAGCACTGCAGCACACAACATCAAGTGTCAAATAGGCAAATCTGTGGCATCCATTTCTTAACTGCGGCCAGACTTGACCCCTGGGCCGGAGTTTGACACCCGTGGGCTACACTCTTTCGAGTTTTCAAAGTCTTTCCGTATACCAAAAATGACCAGAAGATGCTGAGTCATACAAACATGGATATAAACACAATTTGAAATGGACAAAGATGGGAGAAGTTGACACCAATATATTTCATTTCTCACCTGTACCTACCTACCAAGAGATACCCCACCAGACTTGTCCCCTCAGGACATTCCAATATTGTTGTGAATATTTTATCCTTTCATAATCCCATTTAGTGATCAGCTGTGCAGTAATATTCGTATTCACAAAATATCGCACATTTTTCATCGCAAAATGAAAAAGCATTGGATATTTCTTCATTTGTTTTTACTCAGTAATAAAAGACTTGGACTGGACTCTATAATGACTGTAAATTGGCACTTTTGATTTCCCTATCTACTATACATTACAAACTAAAGCAGGGTACAGACGCTAAGATATGGGCCCAATCGAGTGCTGTGCACGCTCATGGGCATCTGTCTGGCCCATATAATATGCGGCCATCGCTGTTTTCAAGTAGGACAAATCAATCCCGCTCGAAAACAGCCATATCGGACATGACCATAAATACGGCCGATGTCCTAAGCTTTACATGGAAACCGCTGGCCTCCAGGCAAAGCTTTAGCTGAGCTGGGGAGAGCAGAGTGGTCTCTTCTCAGCACAGCCGATATCTGACAGCAGTGTAATGATGTCATCTTGCTGCTGCAGGGTACATCGGACGGCTCAAATATCGAGCCATCTGTACCCTGCTTAAGAGTCCCAGCAAGGACCTTAGTACTATAAGCCAAATTTCCGATCTATGGCCGGCTTGTAGCAGACTCATCACAGTGGGGTGACGTCACCACGCTGTGAGGAGTCGGCTACAGAACTGATGGAAATCCTGTGTGCTCCACTAACACAGGGATTCCCGGCAGATTGTAGCAAATTTACTTGGAGAGGGAGACTCACCATCCACAGTAACTGACTACAACAGGATCGGCCACAAAAAGTACCCACAGGACAGATCACTGTGTGATCCGACCTGACGGCTTTTTAAGTCGTAACTGAAAGGTGGGCACCCCTGTAGTTGCGGTCGACCAACCACCATGCGTTTGGCGAGAGCTTGCACACCGGTCGATCGCTTGCAACTACTGCCGGGAGTCGGCACGTCTATGGCCATAGTACAGACAGGAGTTGAAAAGCCTCAAAACATCACTGCTCTAGAGGAGATCTGCATGGAGGAATGGGCCAAAATACCAGCAACAGTGTGTGACAACCCTGTGAAGACTTACAGAAAACATGTGACCACAAAGGGGATATAACAAAGTATTGGGACAAACTTTTTATAGGGACCAAATACTTATTTTCCACCATAATTTGCAAATAGATTCTTTAAAAATCCTACAATGTGATTTCCTGAATTCTTGCACTCGTTCTGTATTTCATAGTTGAGGTGACCTATGATGAAAATGACACGCCTCGCTCATCTTTATAAATGGGAGAACTTGCACAATTGGTGGGGAACTAAATACTTATTTGCCCCACTGTATGTGTATTTTCCCAAAAGGGTCACAGAGAGAACTTTTTTAGAGTTCTAAATAAACCAACACTTTCAAAATCAAATCAACTTCCATTTGTCTTTTCCATCAGGTGACCCTCAATTCTTATCCAATGAGAGGTCCGCCAGCTTTATACTGAATCTATAATTAAATGTTAACACCTTTTATGAATGTATTGATTAAGAAATGTTCCATTGATTACTTTGATTTAGGGCGGCTTCCTCTTCCTATGTTTTTATCTTCTGTTGCGGTTCTCGGTCGTTGGCAGTTCTTGACCACAGAGGGGTTAAATCATTCCAGAAACATTACCAAGAAAATTAAGAACCTTTCAGATTTCTTTTTCCACCAGAGATACAGAGTCATTTTCCTTCTGACAAATGGAACTTAGAATTGGTCTTAGATTGTAACTCCCTGATGGAGCTCTGAATTCATTTCTTTACTGTTCTACTCTGGTGGGGAATGAACTGAGACGGCGACCAGCCGACAACAGGGTCTCATGCGTTTTGGTGAAAAGTTTGCAAGGATTGGCCAGGGACGCCAGTCAAGGTGGCAGCCATGCCAGTGAAGGTTAACAGCTTAGTTTAATGTACTTGGCTCATCACCACATTCCGACACCTTTTCAAGGACGTGAGCGGATCAATTCCCCGAGCGGCTGCCATCTACAACAATCCGCAATTTAAATGGTTTTCTGTCATCAACGGTTTCAAAGTCCTGACCAATGCCCATGAAAGGTTTTCTAGTTTAATAGTTTACGTTTTTATACTTTATCACTAAATTATCATAAAAGCTGTATTTTATAAATGTTTATTAAAGTAATCCTTGGTGATACTTTCATGGAGGACCTAAGTCAGGTACATTGGGTGGAGAGTGGAGACCATACTGGCCCTTTAAACCAATGCTGGAATTAGACTTGGTGAAGACTAAAGCAATATATAGCTCAAAGGCCACTTGTGTAAAGGTAAGACCTTAGTCTCACAAGTAATGTCCCATGCCCCTCTGCATCCCTGAGTCTGGCTCTACTATGTGGACAATCCAATGGTTGAATATATGGTTCCCATATGGGTCTGGTTGTTTTCTTGAGTTGAAAGTTGGCCTAGTGTACTTTATTTTAAAAGGAGTTAATTCTAAAATCTGATGATTGTCCTTGCAATTGGTGGACTTCATGGTGATGTATGGTTCTGGGATCCAGAAAGGAGTTCTGGGATAAGAGGATACGTAATGCTCAACCAACTTAATTTGTAATGAGACCCAGACACTCATATCAATACTCAGCAAGAGTAGCCTTATGCTAGTACTTTCAAATCTAGGTATGTGTGGTGGAGGCTGGATAGGAGTCTCTGCACTGGCAGGACCCCCAGTAGTGATAAGGTCTGTACCATGTGGCCTGGGCCACACAGCAACCCACTGAAAAACTGGCACAGGTATGTGACTAAAAAGGCAGTGACTTCTCATAGACTTAGAAGAAGATTGTGTGCTATTGTGCTCCCCGGCTGCCCGCACGCGGAACTGGACTGATCTGGGTCACTGTTCTTGGAATGGACACCAACCACACTAAACAACTTCTTAGGGGCACAGCACTCCCTTATATAATCCAGGTGCCCAGGGGGATCATGCTCTGAAATGTTAAAGAGGACAGTGTCCCACTGCTGCAGTTGCATTACATCCAGGCCGTTTCCAGCCTTTCGGGGGCCTTAAGCAAAGTTATAGCATGGGCCACCCCTAATGGCTGAGTTGTTAAGCGGGGGTGCTAGTGGTGCATTAACCACCCCAAACCCGCCACGGGCCGGACTGCACTGTCAGTAGCATTTTGCATGCGGAATTTGCGCGCGGAAAAGAGCATCGGGGACCATGAGCTATATCATAGAATGAATGAAAAAAATGTGAAAATGAATATATTACGTTACTCTGAGATCCTTGGCACACAATAAGTAGTAGTATAGAATCTTCTAGAGATTCTTTTGTTTCCATTCACTTGGCTGTTGTCCCGAGTCTGCACACTGTGTGGTGCTGACTTTTAGTTTTGCATCTACTTTCCTGCTTAACTTCAAACCTTTTGTATTTTGCTTTTTGGATGAAGAAGGGGAAATTATCCGCTGTGCTGGCTTTGTAGGGACTTCTGCCAATTTCTTGTCCTGATCATTGAATTGGTTTTTAAAGTTAAATAAACATCTGTTTAAAAGGGCTGTGTTAAAGTCCCCCATACACGTAGCGAGCCACGGTCGATTTTTCGGCCGATCTGTGTTTGCACACATGGGGTGACAGACACCCAGAAGTTTGGTCAGAGAACAGACATGTCCGTAAATCTCTGGCCAATGCCATTAGTTTGAATGGGGACCGTCATCCTCGTTCAAACTAACGGCCGTCACACAAAGGGTGCCTGCCGATACTCTGAGCGACGGGATGCAGCGTGATGACGTCTTCACGCTGCACTCTGTCGCTCGTCTGTGGGCCCCCACTCGCTACATGTGTGGGGGCCTTTAGTCTTGGTTGGTTGGTGTTTTAGCTCCTAACAATCATGGGAAGAAAAGTCGAGTGAAGAATAAGTGTAGACCCCTGGCTATGACATCCTTATGATCTTATTCCAGAAACATGGACAGAAGTTTGGTACTGGTTACTTTATGGCTGTAGCAGATTTCGGAGGGTGCCTGTGGGATTTTGTGACCATTCTTATACTGGCCTTCCAGTTATCATAAAGTCATTCACAAGTGTTGAATTTTGTGTAGGCCACTAAACTAAACTTCCATCAAATTTACCATACCATGGAGCTTGCTTTATGTGCAAGGGTATGTTCATGCCGAAGAAGAAAAGGGGCCTCCTTAAACTGTTGTATGCCTTCATATCTTATTGTACGATGATACCACCAGCAGATCTTTGCCCATAATATCAGCTTAACTCTTAAGCAGGAAACAGACAGCTCGACATTCGAGCCGTCCGATGGCCCCTCTCTCCTCTCTGCTATCTCTACATGTCTGTGGAAGCTGCAATCACTTTGCAGCTTCCACAGGCACAGCCAGAGAGGAGATGGAGAAGACTCTGCAGCCTCGACCCCCCTCCTTCCGATCAGTGAGGAGAATGATGTGATTTACTGTGTGTGTACTGCTGCTAGTGACATCTACTGGCTGAATTTGATATTGCATACATTTCATTAACCCAATTGATGTGAACCCTTTTATATTAAATACTTTATTTTTCTTATGGTCCGGTGTGTCTTCTAGTCCGAAAAATACGGTACTCAAAACCTTAGAGAACAGTTGGGAACTTCTCAGGAATTTCCAACTTCAGAGTGATATCCAATGTCACAGTTTTCATCTGTGCGTAGAATAATAAATTCCTGTCCTCCTATATCATTGTCTTCCTCTTTCATCATATAAGCATCTTGTTTTCTCCCAGTAGTCGTCATGCAGCGCTTGGAGGCCGGCGCAGGTCTGGTTTCAGCTATCTTTACCTTATCTCAGTCTGATACTTCTGCTGTACAATGTTCACTGATTTCCAGGCATCCTGGGACACTCGGTATCAATGTGACCTTGACGTGGTAACCTATCCCATGAGGGCATGCTTCATCGCTGGGCTAAAATGCCAACACAGATAACCAATTCTAAAGGGGCGCTTCACTGCTAAATGCTCTGTATCATCCACGACAGATGTGTTTACTATCTACTGCTTTTAAGGCTCCCATACACGCGGCGGTTTTTCACTCGAACTTTGACCGATCTATCACGCGCGTGTTCATGGCGATCAATCAAGTTCTGCCCACCCTTAACGATCAACCACATTCAACAAAATCAGAATTGACTAAAAATCTAATCGGACATTGAACCTACATGTTGGTCATTTGGCAATGGAAGTATGTTGGTGGGCCCATAGCTCCCTATGCAGCAGCCTTTCCATTTTGGAGATCGGCGGGAGGTCCCATAGACATTGCCTGCCCGTGGACCCTCTGTTTACACATCCGCCGATGTAGAGGCTCAACGTACTTGACTACGTTCAGCCTTACATCAGCGCAGTGGCTTGGCGCAGTGAAGACCAAGCATCCGCCAAGCAGGTAAGTCTATGTGCTACGTCGGGATCCCCGCCATGCAATGTGCTTAGCGGAGGGGGTCCCGACGTATAATGGAAACATAGCCTAACTCTGCAAAATGAAACACTACTCGCAGGATCGCCAGGTATACATTGAGCCCAGTAAGCTGTAATATACATTACCTATGCACTTTAGTGTCTGTCTGAAAATACTTCAATTATCATGCTGCGTATACATCTTCAGTCTGGCACAGTTTACCAGGTTTCAGAACAAAGTCACAGTAACACATTTA
Organism: Ptychadena robeensis; assembly: GCA_036250615.1. Lineage (NCBI taxonomy): Eukaryota > Metazoa > Chordata > Amphibia > Anura > Ptychadenidae > Ptychadena > Ptychadena robeensis. The sequence goes on along the minus strand of CM070041.1, from coordinate 52,222,284 downwards.
AGTGATGTGTGTTTGCCAGCTCTAATTGTGCAATTTTGAGCCATTGTTTAGTGATGCCATGCTAACAAATAAATGAGGATGGCTGTATAATAAGACCTCGGAAAACACTGTCACTTCCTGCGATATGAAAATAGAAGCCAATTTACATTCCCTGAGAAATCTTTTTGGTTTGTTTCCAAGATGAGAGCTGGACTATAGGAAGCCAGGAGCGGCACTGATGGGAGTGGCAATGGGCATAGTGGCCATACCTGAATCCATGTCCAGAGCTCCGGCCCACGGGCCAAATCTGGCCCATTTAGTCTTTTAATCCGGCTTTCCCCTACATTTGTTCACTGCAATGGTGTCCGTGCCGGTGTTGTTTTCCCCATGGCAAGATGGGCCGTATGGGGCAGATTAAAACGCTATGAGCAAGCAAAGGTAATTGACCAAGGTGACCAGGCAGGCCGGGCAACAGCGGAAAACATAGGGGCATCCCCCTACAAAGTAAACTGACCCCAAGCTACACTCAGGGAAACTCACCTTTCCTTGGAATTTCAAATTTTAGCATACTCGCTGATTGCTTAGAGTCCCCATACACCTTTAGATTTTCGTTAGATCTCCTTCTGTTTTACCAAAACCATGTAATATGAGGGACTTTCTAAACCATCAAGTCTACCTGTGTTCAATCACAGAGGACCCAGCATTACATAGTTGTTGGTAGATCTAAAGGATATCTGACAGAGATCTAAAGGTGTATGGCCAGCTTTACAGCACAGAGGGGGGCTGAGAGAGAGGTGCGACGCCATTCACTTCCGTATTAAACTACCACGTTTCGATGCTGTAAAAACATTTCCGCAGATATTCAATAAAACAGTACAAATTGAAGCCTCAGTGTCGCTTTCAATTGCTTCCTTTTCAATGCAACTTACATCATTGCCCACAGTAGTGTGTCCATTTGCTCTTTTTTAAGAGAAATTTAAGAACCCATCGTAGCTCACAAGTCAAAAAGTTTGCCCATCCCTAGTATAGACAGTAGAAGCTGTGCTGAGGATATAGTACGTTGCCTAAACTCTCTATTGCTGCAAACACACGGCCCGATATCGCTCTCCATGCAAAGCAATGGACATCGACCATGTTGCAGGGAGCTCGAAGCGGCCATCGATCTGGTCCATATCTATACGTGTGTGCCCTGCTTAATATGGGATACCTGCAATCTATCTATTGATAGATAGATTGCAGGTTTGCTCCATGTTTTCTATTTCTGATCTATTATAGTGTTGAGCTTAAATATTCGAATTGCGAATATATTCAAAGAATATCCGCCAGTGTTCTCCCCAGAGCAGATTGGCCGGGCGGCCCGCCCGGGAGATTTTAGTCCCCGCCCGGCACACAAGTCCTCCGCGGCGAGCAGCCTGACAGGCGGCACCTCCCATTCTTCAGGAGCGCGCCACAGCCACTGAAAGACTCCGGCCCGCGGCACACTACCGGAGCCGCGGGCCGGAGTCTTTCAGTGGCTGCGGCGCGCTCCTGAAGAATGGGGGAGGCGCCGCCTGTCAGAGGACTTGTGCTGCCGCTGGCCGGCAGCCTATCAGAGAGGCCGCCGGACCGGTGCAGGCAGCGCGATGATGTCATCGTGCCGCCCGGCTGAAAAAAAATTCTGGGGAGAACACTGTCCGCTATTCGAGAATTCACAAATTTTGCAAATATGGCGGCCGGTATTCACAATTTAGAATATTGACGATATTATGCATTGGGAAGCTTAAGGCCATGCATTGTGTTTTTTTATTCGCAGTGCGAATATAAATACCACATGTCACCATTTCTTTTGAACGCGATTATAATATATTTTTTGCAATGCATGGCCATACACTCAAATTGCAAATATTCATGAATATCAAATGGAATATTAGTAGAATTATTCGCAAAATATCACAAGTTCAAATATTGCCCATACCGCTCATCACTGATCTATTACTGATCATGATCTATAGCAATGGTTCCCAAACTTTTCTTGCAGGGCCTCCCTCCTCTATTTAGGAACATTATGGAGCCCCCCTCCCTATTCAAACACAGGTTAAGAATGAGGGCCAGTGCCCCCCTGGCTTACCTTCGCGCCCCCCATTTTTGGGCCCGCCCCCACTATTTTATTGTGACCTTCAAAGCTAGAATCTGGAAATTACTCCTTTTCTCTCATGTTGGGAATGTCTATCACATATCCATCACACCCTAGTATTCTTGTATCTCAGGTTCCACTGTTGCAGTAACAATATTGCCATATGACGCTGGTTATATCCCATATCATAGACCATTTGCTCCACAAATGAGCTGAAATGAAATCATTAATCATTGAGCCGCGGGTTTGCTGCACTACAGATGTCTCTGTGTCAGCGGAGCAATATGGTCCGAGCGGCGGGGGTCACTTGAGATTCATCAGACATTAACGCACTCTAATACCCGCATGCAGAGCGCCATTTACACCTTGCGGCGCTCATTCGGTTTTCAGGATTGAAATCTGACAGCTTATTGGAGGCGTATTTAATTCAAGGAATGATTAGGCCGTTGTGATTACTCTCTCAAGTGGCGTACGTATGTGATGAGACACAGTGTAAACACCACCGCTGATATTGGCAAGATTCAGATTGTTTAATACAAGTATTACGGGCTTTGGTAGGTTCTCCGCATCCTGTATTCCATAATCCCTGAGCATACAGCCTCTGCGAAAGTACGCCATTTTGTATTCAAGGCTTCTAGAAAGAAATCTAATTATTATTGACTTATGTGATCTTATATAATAAAAATCCCATCTATACCACGCAGTCTGCCCAGGGCTGACACATCCTGTGCTTCTCAGTGGCTTCATTTTTCACCAATGGTGATATAATAGTGGCTTCTACTCCAGGGCTGTTGTAAGCAACTCCTTGTCAGTGTCGCAATGGAGCCAACATTTTCTCTAGAGGAAGTCACTCCCAGCAGTGAAGGAAAGACATGTAGTGTAACGAACATACACTAAACCGTGTATATAGCATATGTATATATATATTTATATGTCAGGCCATGACATGGTGTAAGGGCTTGTTTCCATATTACGTCGGGACACCCTCCGTTTTGCTTGGCATGGATCCCGACAGATCACATAGACTTGCTCGGCGGATGCTGTGTTTAGACATCCACCGATGCAGAGGCTCAACGTACTCGACTACGTTCAGCCTTGTATCGGCGGAACGGCTCAGCGCAGTGAAGACTGGTTAGTGAATGTGCTCCGTCGGGACCTCCCACCAATCCCTCCCCTAGGCAGAGTCTATAAATTCTCTAGTTTACTGTTTTCCTGGGATTTTTGCCAGTAGCTAACTTTAGAGCATTATGCTCCCATCACTTCTGGGTTCCCCTGTCGGGCGTCCACATTGCTGTGCCTGGGCTAGACCCCCATTCATGGCAAAGGATAGGGAGCATCCTTTGGACCAGGGTAGCCTTTTCCTCATCTCGCCCGAGTGGATGGATGGATGCAGCTCCAAGAGGTGTCTTCAGAGTAAGAGTGAGACGCAGGATTCCTCCCCTCTCCGCCTCCGCTGGACTGCCTCTGCCCTAGCTGCTACTCTATCTGCAACTCCTTTCTGGGTAAGAGAGCCATCTACAAACCCTCCTGGGCAGCTTGTTAGGGTACGTTTGCAACTTAGATCCCTATGCTTGATCCCCACCCCTGCCTTGGGTGATGGTGAAAAGACTGTAAGTACTCCTCCATTTTTGACAGTCATCTGAACATAGGCACCCGCAAGATCCGAAAAGGACCTGGTTGCTCTAGTGTTACCTGGGCAACACTACAGACACATGGTTGGTTATGGAGCAATGGCAAAGAAAAGAAGCATAGGTGTAATGATGTATTTTTACACTGTACTCTGCCGTGCTTGCCGACTCTCCGCCCAGCCCTCAAATAGACGCCGGCGGTGTGTGGAGAGAAGAGACAGATGACGCCGAAGACACGGCACACAGAGAGGCGGCGGTTGTGCCCGATCCCGGCACGGGCGCAGTTTGATCGCTGAACTGATTTCGGGCAACCACTAGGGAGGTTAATTTGTGCAAAAATTTTTTTGTGTTAAAGACATACTTTTTTCTTTGGAGTATACCCTCAACCCTTGTCTACATCTCCAGTAAGTTTGGTGATGATACCATGTTCAGGGGCTTTGCAATTAACTTGAAATTGTCGAATTTTTGAAAAAAAATTCGACCATCTCTGGTTTATCTGGATCAGGTAACTAATCCTGAGTGTGGCTCGTGGTGAACAGGTTTGGTCATGACAATCTACCCCGAGCAACACTTGGGTATACTGCTTGGGGGAGGGCTAAAAAAACGAATAACAATAATATTAATGGCCATTAAATAATCACACAAAGAAAAGGGAATATGTTACCCAGATAGGGTTGTGGGTTTTTAAAGGCATCCTGTTAGAATTTGATCTACACCTGTGTCTTCTGCACAATAACAAAATAGGCCTTCAGACACAATACACACCAACTCATGGACATATGATCTACATACTGACATCAACCACTCCTTAATTTGCTGTTACCATTAATTGACCACACAAAACTGAGGACACCACACTGAACATTGGTCCCCAACAATATAACCATAACATGAAAATGGTTAGACATGAAAGACCTCCAACCCCACAGTACCTGCTAAGATAATATCATGAGGATGAAAAAAGTAAACACGTTGGTTGGTGGGAAGGATTCTTCTCTGCTCAAAGCCACTAAAGGTACCCATACAAGTGTAGATAGCCGCTCAAACTGATTTCCGATTCGAGTGATGATGCCACGCCATTCGCACACATTGAACACAGCCACCTCTTTCTATTGTCATCATCAAGATAGGTCGGTGGAACAGGCAACGGACATGTCCGTGAATCCCTCTTCGACTGCCATACTTAAAGTATCGAATGGGAATTGAGCACCTTAAGTGGTGCGCCATGATTCCCGTCCAATCAATGAGCGCTCCAGCACAGTGTGGTGATGCCATTGTGATTGTGATGCACTCAAACCGTCATTGAGCTTACAGGTTTCTACACCTGTATGGGTACCATTACCCTTCCTAATGCCCCTGTTTGTTATCTGCCCTATGCCCATTTAGGTCATTCTCAATTCTACAAAACTTCTTGTTAAGACACCCCATCCTCCCCCTCACGTTCCATACTCTTTTTCCTACCAAAATGAGAGGTGTTAAATCTATGTGCATCTTATAGAGTGAAGTTCTTGGCTAGTGTTGAGCTCGAATATTCGAATGCCGAATATTTTTCGCGAATATCGGCAATTCGAGAATTCGCCAATATATCGAATATCTCGGCGGATATTCGCAATTCCGAATATTCGCAATATGGCTATGTATTGCGAAAATAATATTCGCATTGCGAAAATAAACATAGCATGTGACCATTCATTTTAAATTTGCAATTGCGAATATTATTTTCGCAATCCATGGTTTACCGCGAATATTCGAATTTCCGAATATAGAATCGAATATTAGTAGAATTATTCGCGAAATATCACGAATTCGAATATTGCCTATGCTGCTCATCACTATTCTTGACCCCCACAGCCTAGCAGGAGTCCCAAGAGGTCGGATAGTCTGGCTGGGAATCCGCTTGATTGGTTGTTCTGTGCTTGGCCAAGCCAAGTGGGGAAGCTCCCAGAGGCTGCATACGTCTGACACACACAGCAGAGACAAACCCTTTACTGTGTGAGGATTTGTCTCCGCTGTGTGAAGCTATCCACATATGGGTCAATTATTATTCTATTTGATTTAAATTCACTCGATTCCTTCACCGGGCTCGATTCCTTAAGTACAATCAACTTCTATTTACCAACATGTCCGATCACTTTTTTTGTTCGATATTTATCACTTTTGGTCGATCATACCAGGAATTAGAGATGGTCAAATTTCTTTAAAAAAATTCGACCATTTTGACGATTTCGACTTAATTGCAAAGCCCCTGAACATGGTATAATCACCAAACTTGCTGGAGATGTAGAGAAGGGTTGTGGGTATACTGAAAAAAGAAAGTATGTCTCGAACACAAATAGTTTTTGCATAAATTAACTTCAAAATCATGTCAAAATTTAGAAAATCAGAATTTCGACTATGATTTTGAACTTAATTTATGCAAAAACTACATGTGCTAGAGCATAACTTTTTTTTTTCAAACGTTCCCCCAACCCTTCTCTACATCTCCAGCAATGTTGGTGATGATACCATTTTCAGAGGCTTTGCAATAAGCTCACATAGTTAGCCAAGTCGAAAAATTCGACCATCTCTAACAGGAATCAATTCCTTACTTACAGTCTGATAGGTTGAGGAACTGAATGTACAATAGGTGGTGGTGATGGTACTGGCATGGTGGTGATGTTAGGACTGAGAAGATGGGTAGGACAGACTGAAGAGGGGGTTTTCAAGTCTTTTTATATAGGGGTGCATCTTATAGACCACATAATACTATATATCTTTTTCTAAGCTAGGCTTTCAAAATTGGTTTTGCGAACTGTATTTTTTTGTAAATGAATGTTGAGATACTACTGACACCCCCCCCCCCCCATATAAAATGTAGCTCCAGTCATATTTCTCCCCATTCATACTGCCCATTAAGTCACACTCATTCTCTTTAGTAGGACTTCATTATCACATATTTTCAAAGCCCCTGAATGTGTTTCATTGCATGTATAATGACCATGGAAACCGGCAATTGATGAATTTAAGATGAGTCGCGGTTGTAGCCTTGTAAAGTAAATACACAAATAGTCCAGGGAATTGAACGCTGAGCGCCTGGTGTGCACAAGCTTGCGCTAATTGGGATTCAAGTTGCATTTTAATGAGGAAAAAATGGCCTTAATAATTGGCCCAGATTTATTTATTAAAGGTTTCTTTTCCTCCCCTTTCCGGCTGGGGAAGTATTCTAGGCCATTCATTTGCGGTATTTTTTGGCACACTTAAATCAAATCTCAGATTTTTCTCAGTTCAAGAATGAGGCAGGGTCATGCGATAAACTTTGCAACCTACCAATTAGTCTCCTTCTGTACTGTGCTCCGAGGCTCAGCGATTAGGCCGCTGTCAGCTCTTTCAGCAGGAGGATGGCATATCTTTACTGAGGCTTAAGTGGGTCGATTATTGGGGTCAACAAAAAGGATGCACCTTCTGTACATCAGCAGTGATATTAGACAGAGGGCTTTGTGCACGAGTGCTGCTTGGTAAACTGAAAAGGAGATATTATAGTTATTTTAGTGCTAATGTTTTTGATTGTATCTTAAAGCACAGCTAAACCCACTAGATGAACTTTTTAACTAGCCAACTTCATATTAATTGGGTCAATCTGTAAAAAAAAAAAAGGTAAAAAAACCTTACCTGTAAGGTCCCCCCGTCGCTCCTCCTCTTTCTAGCCCCATTTTAAAAACGCTGAGGCAACAACGATGTGTCAGATGGCACATTCTTCAACTGTAGCTCTGCACGTCCATTTACTTTCAGTTTTGTCCATTGAAAGACATTGTATCTGGCAGCCCCCAGTGGCCCTTCACGTAACTGCAGCCTTTAAATAAAAAGCTACATAGAAGTCAATATGGCGACTTCCACAGATGACAGCAGAGTATGTAAATATACTTTTTTAGGGTTATGAGCAAATTTGAGCCATTGGGAAAGTTTAGAGGTAAGTAAAAATGTAATATTTTTTTGAGTTTAAAGTAATTGTAATAATCTGTTGAATTTAAATTCATACATGTACCAACATATACAACAACAAAAAAGCCAGTTCAGTCAGTGACTTTGCCTAGGCTGAAATGTTTGTATTGTCTGCTGCAGGGAGTAGAAAGCATTTCCTCAGTCTCCTCCCTCCAGTGTTGCTGGCCCTTTGCGATACCTGAACAAAGAGGGCACCATTCTTAGTAAGAACAGCAAATTAAAGACCTAGTCAGAGGAGTAAGATATAACTGATAATAGGCGCCCATTAAATGTTAGGCGGTTTCATGTAAAGAAAGGGTGAAAACTAAAAACAAATGTCCCTTTTCCTTCTTCTTCTTATTTTGTTTTTGTGTGTCAACCAGGTAAACGTGATGCAACTAAGAATGTACTTGTTAGTGTCCTGCCAAATATTGAGAAGCTCTTCACATGGCACACAGCTCCCTACACCAGGGCCATTGCTCCTCCAGGCGCATGCAGCAGCTGCATGTTATTATATCATTAGTGAAGTGTTACTTGTAAACACCGCTGCCAAATAGAAGATCACACCATCCTTCTGGGCAGTTCAGCTTACTTACATTGACGTGTCCATGAAAAACAGAAGTCAAAGCTGGATGTGTGTGGTTTTGTGTGTGCTCATCCATAAGAACATTAAATACGAGCTGGCCAGGGAGGATGGGGAGGGCAGGCTGGGACTCTCATGGTAAGATGTGACATCGCCGGGTGTCTGCTGTGGATTGAATGTGATTTTAGATTAGATCGGATGAGCTATCAGGGCTGGGTGCATACATAAAAACATAATACAATCTTTAATTTTATTCTCTGAAATGTGGTGCTCTTGCTCTGCAGGCAACGGTTTAAAAGACTCATTACCTCATCAATATAGAGTAAAGCTAGGAACACACGGCTCGATTTAAGCATACAATCGATGTAAGATTAGATGAAGAACCTCGATTTTGGTATGTTATCGATTGTACCATGTGCGCTATAGTGTCATACAATCGTAGTACAATATCCATGTAGAAAACATCGATTATTGACTAAAATCGTCTATGCCATTGATGCCCTACAAACAGTAAACTATCACTTCATCGAATACAATTGTACGATGAAAATGATACAATTCGACGATAATTTTCCAACTAGTCCGATCACTTTCCAATCGATGTAAAGCTCTTCATTGAACTAAAATCGTCGATTGTACCATGTGTCCGGGCTACGGTTTTGGTACAATCGATGTAAATTTTCATTGATTTACATCGATGGTACGCTTAAATCGAGCCGTGTGTTCTTAGCTTAAGCTATTTAGTGTTACCGGTATTCTTATCGTGAATTTTTATTGCAAATATCGCCATTTCGAGCATTCGCAAAGTCATTGAATATGCTGCTATATCTTCGGAATGGTGAATATTTGAGATTTTTTACATCAGTACCCGGAACTACCATGCTATGCGATCCCAATATGCAAATGTACAAGATGACAAAGGTCCGGAAAAGAAAGCTAAAGGGTACGGGAATGGCCCCCGGGCCTTGGTTTGCACACCCCTGCTCTAAAACCAATGATGGCCATTGGACACTTGCTTTCAGCATTATCTAATACTTCCAGCATAGGTGTAGAGAAAACTTTTTCTGGGTGTATTTTGAAAATGATTTGAGTAATTTGGCCATCACAAGGGGGGCGATGACCACCACCAAGGAACCCCCAGTGAAGCTTAGTGCAAGTTGGCCCAATAGACCCTTGTTATATCTATAGACTTATGAAAGGTGACTTAGGTGAGTAAATTAACGTTACTTTCTTTTCAAATAAACTTTCAGCGCCTCTGGACGGACTTTTGTTGACCAATGTCAAAATCCATTTCTATCACAAATATTTGAGTTCTCATGTGAATTTTTGATTTGCCAAATTTTTTTATTTTATTGCATGATATTTGAACCAATAACTGGGATTTTCACGATTTACACTATAACATATTTTTGAGTAGAAATTTAGTTTTTGGTTGAAATTTCGGGTGGATTGTCAACTTTTTAGACGAAAGACAAAAATGGCCCTGGCAAATTCCGACTATGCAATATTCCGGTGAAAAAGTTTAACTTTCTACTTAAAAATTTGCATTGAGAATTTTTTGAACATCCCTAATGACTATTCGTTATGGCTGAACTTCGGCCAGGTCTGTCCGCAAACAGGCGTATCGGACTTTTGGTCCAGCGCTGCTACTCCCACTATAGCACTGGACGAGATGGTGCCGTCCAGTACACATCGGGGCTCCGGCAGCGCATACTCACTGTTTTGCGGTGTCCCTGATGTGACATGCTGGCAGCTCCTCCGGCATCTTCCCCCCCCCTCCCCTCCGAGTGATGACGTCACATCGGGGAGGCGGCGGGAAATTTGAAAGTAAATTGCACGAATGCAGCTTTCTATGTAGAAAACTGATTTCAATGTGCATCTATGTCAAAAATCTCGCCCAAATAGTGTCTCTGGTGCCCCAGATGTGCCCATTTGCAGTAACCCTCTCTTCCCTGGTGTGATTTTACCACATCCATCACACCAGATTAGAGAGGGTTAGCTGCAAATGGGCACATCTGGAGCACCAGAGACTTTATTTGGGCGAGATTTAGTACATAGCAGCAACGCTTTGTGCCCTGATTTTTGTGTTTTCTCATTAAATTTATTAAAAATAATTATTTTACATAATTGTTTGTTTCAAACATTATTATATTCAGGATGTCTATTAGACCCTTGTACGGACAGATTTTAGTTACAGGCCTACAACATAAAGAAAAATGTACCATTGAAGTCTATGGTGCACTTTTGGTCCAGAAATCTGGACCTCAGCAGTGCGCTAGAGAGGTTAAAAAAGTCTGATGTCCGCCTGTTACTTTCGTTACCAGGGATGCACGGTTTCAAAATACGGATATTACGTCGGCGATGTCACTTCTGGTTTAAGCCGGTTTTCTTTCACTAGAAACCAGGTTCTCTACACGGTCTCTGGTGAAAACTCCCACTGGGCAGATCTTTCTACTCCTGAAAACTTTCTTCCTGAACGGGGCGGTTTAAACACCCGTATTGTTCCCCTGGGGAAGAAAAGCAAACATGTTATGGCCATCACTAATGACTATTAAACAATTTTATCGGTTTCTTAATAATAAACTTTTTTTGTATACAAGTTTAATACTTTTGTATATGCTTTTATTCCTCAATAAGACTAAGGAATTGAACTGCTTAAGGCTCTATTCCCATTTTTCTAACTACATTAGATGCATTTATGGAGAATTAAAAACGCACCGTGCACGCATGGTATCGGAAGCTGTGGAGATAGATCTGGGGTGATTCCCAATAGAGATGATTGAATTTTTTGACTTGCTAACTTTGTGAGCTGATTGCAAAGCCCCTGAACATGGTATCATCACCAGAATTTCTGGAGATGTAGACAAGGGTTGTGGAAACATTTGAAAAAAAAAGTTGTGCTCTAGCACATGTGGTTTTTGCATAAATTATGTTCAAAAACAAAGTTGAAATTCCGATTTTTGAAATTTTGACTTGACATCGAACTTAATTTGTACAAAAACTATTTGTGTTAGAGACATACTTTGTAGTATACCCCCAACCCTTCTGTAGTATACCCCCAACCCTTCTGTAGATGTCCAGCAAGTTTTTTGTTGATACCATGTTCGGCGGCTTTGCAATTAACTCAAAATTGACGAAATGGTCAAATTTTTGAATTTTTTTCCGACCATCTCTAATTCCCAACTTGGGATCCAGCGTCTTCAGCAGGGCAGTCAATGCCATTAGTTCTCAGGTGGCAGTGGTACAGTTGGATGGTCCATTTTCCTGGCTCTGTTTAAGCACATCCATTTATCTTGCTTGGCAAGACTGTAGTTATTACGTACATCTGGAATTCTTCTTTAATTTCCACTCCGCTTTCTGGCAGCCGCAGCACAATTGTTAGTTTATGAATAATCCAGCGTCGGTAGCAGCCTGGCGTTACGAACACAAGAAAACTCCCCAAGGTACCGGCGCTGGAGTGCCGTGATTAATGCTTTTTAACTTGTTGTAGAATTTTGTAAGCTCCTCGTTGAATGCTCCTTAAATAGACACATTTTCATGTATAACAAGCTTAGCAATCTGCACAAACACAGCCCGTTGTGGATTAGATTTTCGCAATACTTAAATACGCCGTTATTACGGTCTCATCATTACTTATTATCTGTGTCTTGAGCCCAGAAAGAAAGCAATAAATCATTTAAAATTAATTCACTGTTTGACTTAAAACAACCACAAAGGCCTGTTTATAAATCTAATGTCGTGTCTAGATGTTTTTTTAATATTTATGCCCTGTATTCATCCTTCAGATGAGAAAATATATCAAAACTCTGAATTTGTGTCAACACTCTAATTTCTCCTGTTCTGTAAATAAATACTACCAACAGGCCAACATAGGAATATTGTCAGCCAGTGACATCAGTCCCTGCCCCCAAAGGAGTGGAGTACATAGACCCTTGCACAGTTTATGCCCCAGAAAATCTACGTCCATAGATTGGTTCAAAAAAAGGTCCATTCATATTGGTGCCTGTCCCAGAGGAGCTGAGTAAATAGGACGGTTTATGTCAG
>CM070041.1:52186550-52202731 GCA_036250615.1 Ptychadena robeensis | reverse complement strand
AAAAAAATCTGGTCATCATTGATACTATGGTTGTCATCACTGGACACAAGCAAATGAGAGGGAGATGGCACTAGGCACCTGGGTACTGTACACATGTGCACTGCCTCCTGTCTGTGATAAGGGCACCACCAACCATACTGGGGTTGATCCAAGGGTTGGTTGTCTCTCACTACACTGTTAGAGGCAGTGTCCCAACGCAGGCGCGTGCCACGTCCCAAATAAAGTCTATAACACATGCTGCAGTTGGTTTTGTGTATAGAATGGTACCTTTTATTGATGCGGATCTAGGTACAGCATCGTTATAGCCAGCCATGTGGGAAGCAGCACTGCAACTCGGTCAGTCTCTCACCTTGCGCTCACTCCACCAGGTATAATCACCTATGGGCTAGGTTACCCTTTGCCCACAGGATGGGGACAACAGAGATGGCCATCAGGACATCTCCTGCCAGTTTCGGGTTTTCACATGGATGATGGTGTCTGTTATCCATGGGGGCTAGTGTCAGCACTACACTCAGACCACAGTAGGTCATTGAACACCTAAGAGAAGGGACCACCAACCGTAATATTTGGCCTTTTATCAACTATATGGCTTGGTCACATCATTAATATTAAAGGCATCATTCAGGGTACTTTTATCATGAACCCTTCATATACAAGCATACCTGGAACTCTCCCGTTTTCCTGGGAAAGCATGTTTTTTATGTGGCTTCCCGGCCAAATCCTGAATTTTCCCGGATTTTGAAATCTGGCAACTAGGAGGGAGGAGGCTTACGCTTCGCACCGCTAGTGAAGATGTGTGCAGGGTGGGACATTAGGAGGCTGGAAACTCCCTTTCACCATACTTTAGTTAGGAAGGTTACTAAATGAGGAGGGCAGGGACTTTAATCTCCGATAGATTGGAGCGAGGAGAGTGCGGATTGACATACCGGTAGTGAATCACGGGCATTATTTCCGGCCGTCGAGATGAAAGGTATGCATACACGTTTCTGGCATAAAATATACAGGCCACTCGCCTAATACGTACACAAATATTGTATCCCTGGACACAAGAGGTTCATCAGGAGCACAACTATGTGCCACGATGGTTCTTCTTTACCAGCCGGCATGGGAAATGAGAAAAAGAAAAGCATTTGGACACTGTTATCTACCTCGATATCTCAGAGTATAAATTAGGACATTACTGACAGCAAAAAGAGAGAGGTACCCCTCGCTAAAATACGAAAAATGCCCACAGAAGGAATACCTCTGATGGATCCCATCATGGGGCACGATTGTTTACTGAGTCACTACGTCTTCCAGGACAGATCCCAGTTGCAAATAAGTTCTGTGGATGCAGATATTAACTCAGATAGAAATGGCCAACCTGAATACAAATGGACCACACAGAAAACCATGGCTACAGACTTAATGCCTACGCCCATCAAATTGTTTTTTTTTTTTTTTGAGGGGGGGGTGTCAGACTACAGCTTATTGTTTAAAGAACTATTGATTGGAGAAGACAAACTTATTGGGGGGAGTAGTCTGAGGGTGGTTGGGTGCCGCTTTTGTTCGGGTATGGAGCAAAGTGTAGACAAGGGCCTATGCTAAATAAGCCCCATTTTTTTGTTTGATCTGAAAAAGCTCATCTGTTGAATGCTTTGTATGGACAAAAAATTAGGTGGGGGTGGTTAGAGTACAGATTATATTTGAAAAGAAATATTGCTTTGGGAGGAGATAACTCTATAGGAGGGGGTTGGTTTGGGGTAAATGTAAGTAAGAGAGCAGTGTCAGAAGATTACAGTCATTACATGCACACAGGAACTGTCCACCATGGAGTACTGCTGAAGAGTTGGGGCTGTTGGGAAGGAAGAATGCCGATAGCGTGCCAAGGGAGGGCGCGGGGGGAGCGGGGCACCGAGGCGAATTCGACATTTAGCGAGAGAGAAAACGGCCCTGTATGTGAAAGTCAGACGACTGTCTTTCTTTTTGTACAATATTTTTGTTCAATTGTGCCGAATGTTGTATAGAGAGTGGGAAAATGAGCTCTTCAAACTGTTGAAATAACAGTTGTGGTCACCTACATTCACAGTCGCTGTGTATCCGTCGATAAGATACAAAACACGCAATGACGCTACTGTGGTTGTTATTGTGCCGTATAAAAACTCTTTGTAAGTTTGTCTGTTGTTTTTCTACACAAAGTGGAAGTTTAGATCAATGGGTTGCAATTTGTGCTGCATCTTGACAGCACATTTTAGAATTTGCATTTCTGCTGAGCCCAGGGGGATTTTTTACCTGTGGGAATGCAGGAAGCAGCCTGTCAAAAAAACACATTCAATTGCATTTTTGGAGTGCCCAATGCCTACCCTATGGACATACCTGTCAGGTTTACCTTATCGATATGAGGGTTTAAAATGACAGGAAGTAACGCCACAGCCGCCACTTCAAGATTAGGCACGTGGGGAAGTGCAGAGGTGGTGTGACACTTCCGAATCAAAATACAGGAAGTGACATCCACGGTCCACCGGTATAGGGAGGTTTACCTCCCCTGCCTCCAATAAGATGGCTACTTAGGAAGGAGGGAGCATTACTCTACCTCATAACTCCACCACGCACACATCTGACCACGAGAAGGGGGGCAATTAGGAGTCGAGAGTAATGCCCCTTCCTCCAACGTACTCCCAGTTCAAAATTCTGGGATATTTGAAATCAGGATGCTTGTATGCTAAGTACCCATACTGGGTTGAATTGCGTTAATGTCAATGCGGGGGCTCTGCATGGACATTAAACACATCACAAACCAAAACCGCCCTACAGCGCAATGTGGAAACGATCCATTGACTTTCAGTCTTTGACTTGCATCAAACGCAACTAATTTTAAGGTTGTGGCCAAGCCAAAGCACTTCATTCCTAGAAGATGGGCTTAAGGTTTAATGGGGGGACCAGTAAATTCAGTATTCTAACTCAACATTATGAGTGTGTGAAAGTCTTTAAATAACTGAATTTCAGGTTGGTTCCAATCAATTCATGGCCTTATGTGTATAAGATGGTCAATGATATTCAAAAATTTTTAAAATATGCAAATGGTTCGCAGATTGAATAGAGCCAAATAAGTAAATTAGCCGCTGTTCTTGATTTCTTGCAAAGTTCTGTGTACAATTTGCACCACAAATATCATGTTGGCAGCTCATTAACCATTTCTACTAGGCAATTCAGCCTCTATAGATACTTGATAAAATATGGGTCACTCTCGGAGGAATCTCCGTAAAATTCCTGGTCTGGGCCCATTAATAAATATCTTGCAGCAACACTTATGCTAGGCATACAACATGCCGATAAGCTGACGATTTTTAATCTGACCGACGGGCGTGCGGCGATCGCGCGTCGGTTCAGGTTAAAAACGGCCGCTAATCGGCATGTGCCCACATGGCGACAATCCCGTCGCCCCACTTCTCGGGCCGGCCAGAGAAACGACATGTCCGATATAATCTCTGGCCGGCCGAGACGATTGGAAAGCCCCCAATGACATAAGCTGCATGGAAAGGACGGGCGTACCATCGCGGTTATGCCGGCACACAAGGGTGCACAGCCGAATGAAGGGGCCCCATCATGCAACGGGAATCGGAAACACATCGGAGTAGGTCGGTCTGACCTACTCGGTGCGTGTATGCCCAGCATTTCATGATGACCTATAGTGGTAGCGTACAGAATGAAAACAGAGGTGGTTAGCAGTGGCAGTTAAAGCATTGTCACCATGGGCATTTGTCCACAGCGCATCGTGCGGGAACGCATCGGGCATTGCGGATTTTTTCTGATGGAGGGGGGGGGGGGGAATAGGGTGAATACGCGTCTGTAACAGCCTCTCCTCATGGGGAGTTGCGACTTGGGAGGGGGGAGCCACACAGGAGGGGTGCCCAGGGCGCTAATCTCCTAGGACCACTCCTGGGTGCTAGGTTAGGTGCACTGGATAAAAAAGCACACATTGTGCAGACGCAATACTTCTTTAGTGTTAGAGGTCAGAGTTGGGTATGAGGTTAGTATTCAGTAGAGAACAAACTGTATTCTAATGGGGCCCAACAGGGAGTCTCACTACAAATAGGGGGTTCCAGTAGAGGGGTATGTGAAAGGCTCGGTTACTAGGATGAGGGTTGAGTGTTAGGGTCCATTAGGGTTCAGGGGTTACATGCTGGGACTGAAGTAATAGATAATAGAGACAGATCAAGGTTTAGAAAACATACCTGTCAAAATGTTGTCAGAATGGAGGCGTGGCCAAGCTCAGGACAGCTAGTTGATTTTAGGAAAGTCGACGTCATCTTCAGACTGGCCTCCCATTATCCCTGATCCAAACCAGTGATTGCTGGAGAGGACAGAGCCATGAATGGATCAGATGGGAATCGTGGAAGAGAGAGCGTCTCGCTCCTCAATCTTAGAGCTGGAGGACAGACATTCCAGACATGGCGCTGTTGGAGCGAAAATGGGGGGAGCATGGAATCAAGACCCCATGTAGGTAAGTAGTTTATTTTGTTTTTTTATTAGATAGAGTTTAAAGTAGGCACACACGGGGATTTGTAAACGATTCGATTACAATTCATCAACGGTGCGCAGTTCACAAGCTGATTGATTGTACGCGAATCTGCTTACAATCCCTTCCTGTGTGTGCTGTAACCTTCGAGGGGGTTCAATAGAGCCCCCAATCGAAGTACCTCTATTGAATGGGTTTACAACATGTTGGAAAACCACATTCAATTCACATTCAATCACCAACACTCTACATGAAAGAATTTCATGTTAGAGGCAGGGGAAAGCCGAATATCACACAGAATGACGCAAGCGCTGTCAGAGCAGAGTCTGTGTGATGAGGGGGCGGAGTCAGCACTCTTAACTGCAGCCGGGCTCTACGGGGAGAGAAGCTGGCTAGATTTCTATTAAGTTTCCAGCGATTGTTCGGCTTTACATGTGGATGCCGTTAGATTAGGAGAAAATCAGCTGCCGCTTCAATTGAACGTAATCGAGTTGTGCCAATGTGAGTGCAAATTGATTTCCGTTCACTTGATCCCTGATCAATCACAGTTGGTGACGTCACCACCTGTGATTGATTGGTGGTCGATTGCACGGGAATCTACCCGTGTGTGGCTAGCTTAAAACCGCTTTAACTACAGTGGGTTGAGCTGCAATAGGGAAAATTACGTGTTTTGATCTAGCTTATATTTAGAGAGAGCTAAAAAGTTAAGAGGGAATAAAAAATTTTTTTTTACTTTTATTTGTTTTCTCCACTGAAAGCTTTGTGTCAAGAATAACTGTGTTGTGATCTCAAAGCTAAAAGCTATCGCACCAGCAGAACAATATTCCTCCAGTAGGTGTGAATCTTCTGACACATGTGTTAGGGGGTACTTGCACTTTGTTTGCACCTCTGACAAAGACTGCTTCGCTAAAACAGATAATGGAATTAAATCAGCACATATAAACCAATCAAAACAAGAAGTCACAGTAGACTGGCTTTAGTGATTGTAATAAAATAAATTTCACTATATTGACAAATCGTTGTGGCTATCCCACCAAATTATTTAATTTAGTTAAGTCCATTAAAGGCTTCTGTTGATGCTACAGTATCTACCATATATACTTGAATATAAGCCGACCCGAACATAAGCCGAGGTACCCAATTTTAGAAAGAAAACCTGAAAAAACGGCATGACTCAGGTATAAGCCTAGGAAGGGAAATGCAGCAGCTAAGGCTCAGAAACACACAGCAAATGTACTTTATACAAAAACTACATATGCTAGAGCAATATTTATTTTTCAAATGTTTCCACATCCCCTCTCTACATCTCAAATTTAGTGTTGATAGCATATTTGGGGGCTTTGCAATTCACTCATAAAATCCACCTACAAAATGCTGTGATTTTCATTTATTGACCCAAATATAAGCCGAATTTCAGTATATATGGGTAAATACTTTTTTGTCACAATTTCCAGCTTAGACAAGATGCCTTCATGGCCCAGCATGACTCTGTCCCTGAACCCACACAATGATGTGTCTGGTGTGGAGGAACTCAACCACAGGATCTTGACCTCAACCCTATTAAACACCTCCGAAAATAGGTGGAACATCAATTTCATGTGGTTGCTTTTCATTCAACATCAGTATCTGACCTCACAAACCCCCTCAACTACACATAGCCATCTTCTGAATCCTGTAAAAGTCATATTAAGAGTTTGGGCCAACTCTTGTATAGATGTGATTGTCAGGTGCCCACTAGCGTTTGTACACTGCTATGTAGTACCGGTCCTCCCTGATAGAACACATAGTGATTGGAAGGTATATATCACTGCTATGTAGTGCCAGGTCCTCCCTGATAGAATACATAGTGATTGGAGGGTATATATCACTGCTATGTAGTGCCAGGTCCTCCCTGATAGAATACATAGTGATTGGAAGGTATATATTACTGCTATGTAGTGCCGGGTCCTCCCTGATAGAATACATAGTGATTGGAAGATATATATTACTGCTATGTAGTGTTGGGTCCTTCCTGATAGAATACATAGTGATTGGAAGGATTAGAAAGGCCCTCATATTACATGGTTTTTGTAGAATATAAGTTGATTGTACAGAAATTGTATGGTAAAATTTTAAGGTGTATGGGGGGCTTAAAGCGGTTAAACTCAAATGAAATAAACACACATACATTAAACAGACACAATACTCACCCGTCAGCAGTTCAGATCCTGGAAAACTGCTACACAAAAAAAAACCCATAGCATACTCACCTACTCTCCTTGTAGTTCTCATGCCACTTCCACTGCCCTCTGTTGGAGCTTCAAGCTCCGTGAGGGGGGGATCAGCTGCTGACAAGTTCCAGCCTGGGAGAGATGTCCCAGACACCACTTCGGCTGCCTAGGTGCTACGTAAGGCAGTGGGAGGGGTGCACTCATAACAAGCTCCCCTCCTGCTGTCAGAAAAGATTTTATTTTTACAATTGAGGATCTCAGCAGTATCGTGTGAGCTGCAGCTGATACTGCTGAGTGACCTAGGTGGTGGGTCCGCTTTAATACTCAGGCACATGTAGATGGATGTCTTTACTGTACATAGTGATCGACGAGTCTGCTGCCTGCCACTGTCCTCCTAAAAAGCCTGCGACATGGCAGTAACAACATCTGTATAACTTGAATAAGGCTAAACAGAGCAGATTTCAACACATTGGTAATTATTCCTTTTTTTTTTTTTGACATGACAAATGATTGGAGACAGCTCATTTCAATAGTGGCATTACGCAGACTTTCTTCATCATGATAAACAATAATTCGTCTTGCCACGGTTGGACGGCTCCTAATGCCAGAGATATGGGACAAACTTGTCAGATTTTCCATTTTCTTCCGTATGAAGCTCCAGTAATCTTTCATTATCACCCTAACTGTTCTATCAACTTATCCATTTAACATCGAGCAGACTGTGATTACAGATAATTACACGTCTCAGAGAAAGTTGTTCCTGAAATTGTTTTTTTTTGGCTTACGTCAGTCTATTGTTCTCCAGAAATGGGTCATTTCAAAAACATCTGCTGTTACTAACAAGGGTCCCTAAAAACTGGATGTGTAATGCTGGTGATCTAAATGGAAGTAGATGTTACATAGCTTGACCCAAGACATATGTCCTTTGATGTAACCTATAAAATAGAGATGAATAGAAACTGTATATATATACTATACAGAAAAATATACTGAAAAAACTGAAATATATACTATACAGGGAGCCAGGGATGAGTCCTTAATGGCATTTACTGTATGCATCAAAAAATTCTGGGCTTGTTGCCCCTTTAACCTCCTTGGCGGACTGCCCTGACCCATTACGTGCACAATTTGTCCATAAAAATCTGCCCACACATGGATTGGGCAAACACACTGGTGCTGTGCAAGCCAGCAGCGATTCTGCCTCGCAAGCCAGCAACCATTGTTCGATCATAAGGAGATTGGCACCCTGGGCAAGCACTCCCTCTGCTGCCCACCTGCCTCTTTCCCCCGAGAGAGAGTACTCGGGGTGGGAGGCTGGGGGGTGAATCTCCTCTACTCGTTCTCTCTCTTTGGAAGAGATGGGCGCTTTTACGTATGGCAGTATGGGCGGATGCCACTCTGAGCAATCGCCCATACTGCCCATATGTAAAACTGTCACTGCCAACAACGCTGGCGTCTGGAGGACGCTGGTGATGTATAGAGAGGAGGGGGATGGGAATCAAGGCAACGTATAGTGTAATATAGTGTGTGAAGTGACGGTGAAAATGGCACGAAAAAGGCAATAACGCCCAGGTGGTTAAAGGAAACCTGGTTGGACCCAGTCCATGATTCTAATAGGGGAGTAGAAGTCTTGCTGCCAGATGTCTTGGTGGAGTGATGGCTGGACTGCTTCCCTCTGGGAACAGGGAACCTGTTGCTCTAGGAAATTTTCCAAGGATGAACTGTAAGAAACTTTTTTTTTTTTTTTACCTGAAAATACTGTTTGTAGTGACCACTGCTAAGCCTTTTTTTGTCCTGTGTGTGAGGAAAAAGTGTTGGACTCCAGTGTGGTGACCATGAACCCCCTGAACCACCAAGTTTACAATACATAACCCTAAACCCTCATATAATCCAAATGACAACCCGCCAAACCTCACAAAGCATGGTCCACTTTGCTCCTGCAGCACAAAACACTTCTTTTTGCCCCCAGTTAGCCAATTGATCATCAATCAATGGTTGTTTGTCATTGCCCCTCATAACCACACACTGATATCTCCATCTTCAGGCTGGACAGGGCAACCATCATTACTAATAAGTCAAGGTTCCTGAAGATCATCTAAAGCAGCCCATACACGGGTCAGATTTTCAATCAATCGACTTAAAACGATCAATTTTTTAATCGATTGATTGAGAATTGAGTTTTGCCCACCTGGTTAAATCGACTTAATCCGATCAAAATTGAGTGAAAATTCAGTCGTTTTTTGATCGGACTGGATGGTAAATTTTGATCGGTCGATTGAAAATTGGTTCGGTATTTTGAGAACCAAGTGTGGTCAACCAATTTTTGATCGATTTTTTTTCTACCTATTCTACCTCACTTCTGATGGAAATTTCAATCGGACTATTTTGGATCGATTGTTATGTCAAGTGAAAAAAAATAGATCAAAAATCGATCAAAAATCTTGTACTACATATGGGGCATGATACAATCGACATACAATTTTATAACGACTTAAAAATTGATTGTTTTAAGTTGATTGATTGAAAATCTGTCCCGTGTATGGCCTGCTTTACTGAAACATTTTTGATGAAGACTTGTGTTCCTGGAAAAGGTCATGTCATGAAGCATCGATGACCACTTGCGACAGCTCTAGATTTGACTGTTTGAAGTTTAACACAAGAACAAACACAAATTGTTTAAATACAAAAATACTTACCAATACATTTTACCTTGCGTGTAGGTCAGGAACAGTTTGCTGACCCTGCTACACTTGGGGTTACTCGCTTATCCCAGCGAGCCTGCAGCAAATGTGAGTATCAGCGGACACCATGATGTCTAACAGGTGCGCCTCTGCGGCGTCATTGATGGTGCTGAATAAGCGTGGGGGGGGGGGTCTATGGAGGCCGTGCTGGCTTTTTCTAGCACATGTGTAAGGGGAGGAAGA
Source organism: Ptychadena robeensis (assembly GCA_036250615.1). Lineage (NCBI taxonomy): Eukaryota > Metazoa > Chordata > Amphibia > Anura > Ptychadenidae > Ptychadena > Ptychadena robeensis. The sequence continues at coordinate 52,193,099 of CM070041.1, read as the reverse complement.
GCAGAAAGTCATGGGTGGATTACAGTTTTAAAAACACACACCACAGGCTGAACGCTCAGGAGGTTAATTGAATCTTTTTCTTTTAGGGCTCGTTTACATGTCAGTTGGTAGCCGCCCTTTAAAAGCAGAAAATACACTGATGGGAAATACCCCAAAACACCAAAATAATTAAATGAAAAGAAAATGTGGCCACTATGAGCAAGGATGCCATAGTAATGAACCCCTATTCCAGCCTCTGTCACTCCATTCCCAGATCTCCCATTGTAAGTCTTGATATGTACATGAAACTACCAGCCGGGAAATGTAAAGTTACCTGGGACCTTTGTATGCAGAGAGCGTTCTCTAGAACCTACAGAGGGGACGCTCAGAAGTTGAGCTCTGAGCGAAAATCCCAACTGCAGTAAGAAATTGATATTCAGAATGTTACAGTCACACGCCAAGCATTTAAAATGGAAATTAACGTATTTGTAATTCGACTTTACCAATCATTTTATTTTAAGGGGTTGTATGTTTCCTGTTACCAGCTAAGAGCAAGAAGATTTTAGACTGGAAGGGGTTAGACTGTGGCTTTTATTTATCCAGCCGCTTCAGTCTGTCTAGAAATTATCCTAAAAACATTGCAAACAATCTGGATCACAGGGTGACAGTAGACTAGATGTTAATTGACAGAGATGGACAGAGCCTTGACAATCTGTTATTGTACCTTGTTTTGCTTGGCTTCATGTTTGCCTATTTGAATTATATGCCAAAGAAATCTGTATTGGCCAGGGGAAGGCAAACTTTTTGACTTGTGGGCCACAATATAGCTGCCCCCATAAGTGTCCCAATATCTTGCTTCCCAGAGCGTGCAAAGACCTCGGGGACAAGAGGCTCTGGCTCCCCTCTGCTCCTTCACTGCAATGACTAATAGGCATTATTCACACTCTTTACAGTGAACAACTGGATGCGACCCAGAGTTTCCACTAAAGGGACAATGGGCCAGATTAAAAAGCTAATGGGCGTGATCTGGCACCCAGGCCCGTAGTTTGCCCTGTGTCTTGTATAGGTGGAAGTGGCTTAAATGGTAGTGTTGAGCTAGAATATTCGAATTGCAAATATATTTGACAAATATCGTGTATTCAAGAATTCACAAATTTCGTAAAAATGGTGGCGGATATTCGCAATTTTCAAATATTCGCAATATTATGCATTGGGAAGCTTATGACTATGTATTGCGATTTTATATTGGCAATGCGAAAAAAAAAACCACGATGCGATTATAATTGTGAATAGGCATGGCCATAAACTCGAATTGCGAATATTCGCAAATAATTAATCCAATATTGGTAAAATTATTCTCAAAATATCACAAATGCAAATATTGCCTATTGCCTCATCACTATTCAATGGATCCAATGGCTTCAGGTGTACGTTGAAATTTGAAGATGACAAGTTTTCAGAAGTAAAGCTTTTCTGCAACTCATAGAGAAGCACACAATTACTTTGAACAGAAAAAAATTATACCGTAAGGATAAAAATTTTTATATTGTATTGTAACTAAAAACTGTCTGGTCTTGTTTTAGCCTACAATGGAGGCTGACATTAGATGATCAAATGATCCTGACCAGTGTATCAGCTGATCAAATTGATCATGAGCTTCTCCATGAGTTATCTTGCAGGAAAACTTGCCATCACTATAAGGCTATGTTCCCACTGCACTGGTAGTTAATCGCCTGACCTGGCGATTTTCAATCCTGTTAATGGGGACAAGCCCATTGAAAGTACTGTAGGCGATTCTGCAGGTGAAAAATGCCAGCTCAGTCGATTAATCGCCTAAGTGGAAACATAGCCTAACACAGGTATTAGTACAGCCTCCTGGCCTCTCACTTCACTTTAACTTGCCCAAAGCAATGGCTGAACACTAAGAAGGTGGTAAGGTAGTGTCTGTGCTTTCTCCTCCAATCAGCAAGCCTCGTTTGTAAGATTGACATCACTGTTCAATGCAGTAAATCTTGATGAGCTAAAAGATTAACCCATCCCTCTCCTAATGTAAGTGTAGGGGGGTACAGGAAGTCCTGTCTGGTAAGCAGTGATAGGACATCCCTGTAACAGAGGCTGAAAACTGTAACAAACAGGACAGACAAGTACATGGGAAGACCCAGCTCTACCAATATTTAAAGTTTCCATTGTGGGTGTAGTTTCCCTTTAAGAGACCTTTTCAGGGTGAGCCCCTTGCCTCTATATTCAGCTGAGTGTTTTGTTGCTGCACGTCGCTCTCACTCCATCGCTGTAGCGAGTGGCATTTTTATCACAGAGTGAACAAACTTTGCATTTTATGCTTTCATAAACAGAAGCCGCTCTGAGCCGCGGAGAACAGTTGGAGAGTTGTGGTTTTATTAGATGCTATATCAGAATGCCGTCTTGCATCATAACATATCGAGAACTCTGCCAAAACTCAGATTTCATCTTCCCCCTACCCTGTAATACGATAAAATACATTTCTGCTGTCCCCGGCACCTGGAAGACCACCATTAGCTATTTGTGGTGCTCACTAATGGAGTCTTTCACCTTCAAGTAACTGTTGATGTATTAGCCTGCATGCTGCTCAGTGATGAATGCTCAATGGATGGCTTGTTTTGTAAATCTTTTCATTGTTCTTAACAGCTAATCTGATGAATTGGGAACATGTGCTTAGAAAGAAATATAGAAGTTCTCAAACATTCCCACTGCAGTTCCATTAATGTCACTTCCATGCTGAAGAAAAAGGACTGTTAATGTCACACATAGATTCAGTGCCATTTATTCTGGCACCCCAACTCATCTTTGCAGCACAACATGTAGTAATGTACTGCCATGCATGATTATTGGTCTACTGTGGGAAGATTTTACTGGAATCACGCTGAATGTCCCTGGTCTGCCATCACATGCTGAATGTCCCTGGTCTGCCATCACATGCTGATGGTGCCTGGCCTACTTGTGCATGCTGAGGGTGTCTGGCCTACTGGCACACACTGAGTGTGTCTGACCAACTAGCACATGTTAAGGGTGCCTGGCCAACTCCTCGATGCTGTGGGTGCCTGGCCTACTAGCGCATGCGCTGAGGGTGCCTGGCCAACTAGCGCATGTTAAGGGGGTGCCTGGCTAACTCCTCGATGCTGAGGGTACCTGGCCTACTAGCGCATGCTGAGGGTGCCTGGCCAACTAACGCATGCTGATGAGGGTGCCTGGCCAACTCCTCAATGCTAAGGATGCCTGGCCTACTAGCGCATGCTGAGGGTGCCTGGCCAACACCTCCATGCTAAGGGTGCCTGGCCTACTAGAGCATGCTGAGGGTGCCTGGCCAACTATCAAATACTGAGGCTGTCTGGTCTACCATCACATTCTGAGGGTGCCTGGTCTACTATCACATGCTGAGGATGGCTTTTCTACTATCATATAATGAGTGTGCTTGGTCGGCCATCACATGCAGAAAGAGGTTTGCCTACTTTCGCATTCTGAAGTTCCCTGGTCTACTTTCACATGCTGAAGGTGCCTGATTTACCATCACATGTTGTGGGTGCCTGGATGACCATCACACCCTACCTAGAAATGACCTCTCTCCAGACTAATAAAGACCAATACTATTATTTTTTATATTTACACATACCTCCTTGCACTTCTTGTATCAGAGCAAGGGTTCTTAGTGATATGCTTCTTTGGGTACATTCCAACAGTCATGGATGGCCTGCCTTCCATTGAAAAGAGCCCAGAGACCCAGCAATGATATCAATGTATGAAATACCTAACATGATAGTTATAAATGTAACAAGCATGTTGATGGTGTGGGGAAAAGGGGTGTTGGAGTGGTAGCTTTACAATGCCTTTAGCTTTAGACACTAACATTTAGCTTTAGACATTTACCATGTGCCCAGGCGGATTCCCTCTGGTTATCCGTACAGTGCCGGTGTTTGTTAATAGATATTATGCAGCCGAGATAAATTAGGCCGTTTGTGTTTAATGCCAGCCTGTAACCTGTTCTGGACTAAGAGAAAACATTTGTGCCAAAACTACTCCATAAAATTTTCAGCGAGCAGTAAAGAGAGAAGTAGCCCAGATGCCATTAAATGTGATTATTGTCTAGTGTGTTACACAGCGTAATGTCATCAGTATAATTATACTGGATTACTTTGTTTACAAATAACTTTTATGGGGAAACGATGTGCGGGATCCAAATTTGTGGCCGCGCGTCTGTGCGAGAGCAGCGTTTACAGTCTCCGCCATTGTTCTGCTTTATCTTTTCTGCCTTTATGCTGACATCTGTGCTCGGTGTGACTTTCACCTTAAAGGGGCTCACCCATCTTTGCCCTGGGGGTAGGTACTTATTTCTAAACTCAATCTCATTGCTTCCCTATATTCCTCTGGAATGTGGGTGGAGCCTTTTTGTCCTCCCTTACAATGCAGGGTTATAAGCTATGCATCACAAGGAGGTATTTTGTCAACTAAAGTGAATGAAGGGGTTGGGCCCAGGACAGGTGGGGGGGGGGGGGGGGGGGGGGGGGGGGGGGGGGGGGGGGGGGTTGATCACCTCTATCTTACTTTCTCCAGCTTCTGTTGCACACTGTGAGAAGCTCACATCATGCAGTTAGTTCAAGACCAGCAATTTGAGGGGGAGGAGCCTATTCAACATTTGTGGTCATTCATGTCCAATTTATATTGATCGATCGCTCACAAATTCTTCTCCTCCATCTTTTCCTAGAACATGACGATTGTGGGAATGGGCACAGCAGCTGCGACGTGAACTCCATCTGTACCAACTCAGTCCAGGGACACAGCTGCACCTGCAAGCCCGGATATTTCGGGAATGGCACCGTCTGCCAACGTAAGTCTATAGAATCCATGTGCAGCTCTTATTAAACCAATGTCATGTGACTTTACTGTTGAAGACCGTGTCTAGACTCTTCCTGTTGTAGGGTGACAACTCTATTTCTAGGTCTTCTAATTATCCTGTGTTGTCCCCTCATCACATAGTTCTATGATGGAGATTCCAAGCCACCCTGCAGGCCCATATTGTCCACTGTAGTGTGGAAGTTGTCATAGTGTAAAGTTGTCATGTTGCAGTGCGATAATGGAATGAAGTCCTTATATTTATTAGAGGCTGGGTTCTGGTTCTGCCTGTATCTGATGCTGGTCAAATGCACATGGTGGTTTAAGAAGTTCTCCAATACATGTAATTGGTGGCACACAGGAAGAATGGGAGGCTCATCCTCTATTGTCTTGTTAGGAGAAGATCCGCAGACAATGGCCGACATAATAAGTTCATTTAGCTGCGTTCTGCAGTGAGCAATGGTCATCCGCGGTATTCTTGGCATCGCTGCTCCCGGCTATTCATATCACCATATCACCCTATCTACATTTGGCAGAGCCCCTCCGTCTGTAATAGGTTTGTGGCCAACAATAAGCAGATAAAGCTCATCAGGAATAAAGCACTTGTTACAATGAAATGAGACGGACGCTCCAAACAATGATTCAAACTTTCCAATGACTTCCAAGTGATACCGTTGTTGCAGAAAAGACAACTTCCTCAGAGTCAGATTTGTTTTTTTTTTACTCCAGTTACTGAAAAGCTGAGTCAAATTCTCATTTATATCAGGCACTGCAGCTCACAGTGGGAGGAGCTTAGGCTGGCCATAAACAGGGCACATTTTCACTGCGTTCGCAGTAATCGATTGTTTGGGAATCACTTGCTGCCACCCTTTCTTCTAGTGGGATCGATTAAAGAAAGCTCAGTTGAACAGGGAACAAACATGGTAAATGCCTGTTCGATTGCCACTACTTTGGATGGGGAGCATTGCGCATTGATGCAAGTGGTGCACATTGATTCGCCATTCCATTGACAAATGCTCGAGTGTAGCGTGGTGACATCATCACGCTTTGCTCGAGGGTTAATGAATTGAAGGGTATCGACCCGTGTATGTCCACCTTAAGGAAAAGAAGCAGTGCAGGCATTTCAGAAAGCAGTAGGCGAGGCTAGGTGCTAGGCAAGCTACAGGTTTGTGAATCAGGTTTTTCAATGTCTCCCACAAAAATGGAGGTACAATGCAGGCTTAGCAAGGAGCAGTGGTATCCAACAAGGATAGAAGTTGCCATGTGTGCCTATGGTTGAAACATATCCCATTCATCTTACTGAGTGTGACTCTAAGAAGAGTCCTCCCTACAGCACCAATAAGCAGGAAGTGACTTCATTCACAATCAGGAAGTGAGATCAGCCTGGTATCCACATGGCTGAACAGACATGCATACAAGGCAACCCCTGTCCTTGATCACTACTCCTTGCCAAGCCTGCATTGTACGCTCATTATTTTGAGTGCATTATTTTTTCTGTTCCTTTACATCTAGGGATTTTGAAGTTTGTTTCACTAGGTTGTCCTCCTTGTGTCCTTGTTCCTATCCGTCTTTTATAAGGGGGTCACACTCCCTCTTAAGGCCCCCATACACCTTACAATCTTTCCATACAATTTCTGTACTATCAAATTTTGTTTTACCAAAACCATGTAATATGAGAAGCTTTCTAATCCTTCCAATCACTATGTA
>CM070041.1:52163080-52174480 GCA_036250615.1 Ptychadena robeensis | reverse complement strand
TGTTTCAAACATTATTATAGTCAGGATGTCTATTAGACCCTTGTACGGACAGATTTTGAGGAAGTTACAGGCCTACAACATAAAGTAAAATTTACCATTGAAGTCTATGGTGCACTTTTGGCATAGAAATCTGGACCTCAGCAGTGCGCTAGGGTTAAATACATGGCAACAATTACATATAATCATTGTGATGTGATTTAAATCACGCCGCGGGTGATGGCTCATGTGGGGACAAGCCCTTAGAATGGTCAAAGTTGTATGGGCAGTATACTCTTGGTGACATCACTCCCATAGCTTGTCTGTGGCTTATAGTCTCTGCGTCAATATGGTGAAATGTGCTTTTACTGGCCAGAAAATACCTTATTAAAGCGGACCTACCACCTCCGATTCTGTGTTCTATTATCAGCACCAGATATGTCGATAAGAGGGCAGATCGAAGGTCAAATGTAAAAACTTACCCGGTAATTTTTCTTAAAAATTCCGTTGTGGTTACACCTCCCCTGTGACGTGCCACTGCAGTGACCCCAAAGGAACATGGGAGGTTAGATGTTCTGACATCTACTTTCCAATGTCCCCACGCGCCCACAGCCAGCCACATCTGAATCCGGTGACGCGGAGGGTTGGAATGTTACCCCATTCAGATCTGGATTGGTGGATCCATCTTGAAGCCTGAAGACACTCCAGGCATGGCAGAGCAGACAGGAAGGCTGAGTATTTACTTTTTCTTTTTAGTGGCCGCTGTCCCTGGATGAAGACCCAATGTAGGGGAGTAATATATTTATGTTTATTTCTTATATATATATTTTTTGTTTAAAGTCACTTTAACAAAGGATAGTATTGTGTTATAGCTAGTCTGTGTTCAGGACTGTGTTTATAGATGTTGTCTCTGCTGATGCCTATTCCAGTGGCTTGCACCAACTTACAATATGATGGAAAAAGAAAGACCAGTTAGGGAAAAATCCACTTACTAATATCCAGCTGGTGGCGCTATGCTGCTCATTCTTCTGGGTGTTTTCATTGACCCCCAGCAGCTAGGTTTCTGTAGGTATGGGCTGAGTTGGGTAGGCATGGGTTGTTATTAGGAGGCCTATATGTGTGTGCCATGCTCTCCCACTGATTACCTGATTTGGACCCCTTAAACTTTGTCCTTGATCCTGCATCCCCAACCTCACCGGTTTCCCCTTATTGTTACATGTTCTGTAAAGCTGTAGATAGGTTTGCTTCCTTACGCTGTGTTTATGTTGTAGTTTGTATAGTTTGCAGTATTATCTTCATTCAATCCTTGTGTTTGGGGTCATTAAGTGTACGCTGCCAAATCTGGCCATACATCTATCCGGCAGGGAAATCCTGACAACACCAGTGAAGACGTTCCTTCGTCCCTGTACTAGACAGATGACATAATTTCTGCATTGGCATAGTCACCAGATATAAACAATAAAAAGTAGAATTTTGTCAAATAAAACATTCCGCTTCTTTATCTTTGAGGAACATCGCTGGAATAGAAAAGAGCAAAAGTGAAAGCTTTGATGAAATGCCTTTGCACCAACGGGCAAGTTAAATTTAGTGGTGTTGTCTGTGTGGGGATTTATTATTGAAATAAGGTTACAGAAGCTCCTTCCAACTATTATGATGAACACACTTACAAAACAAATACAACGAATGTCATATGAAATTGCAGTGGACCTTTGCAGTGGACTTGAACTTTATTTGTTCCCAAAATTGGTTGTTAGTCAAGTTGGTTGTCAGTTAAGACTATGTTTCTTATAAGAAACAATGCAGATACCCATTATACATTTGGAACCTCTAAAATCACCCCTTACCGGACCATATAATGTATATAACATTGTATAATTTGTGTTATTTACCAGAAACACCAATCATTCTCCTGGTGCTCTCACCAAAAATGTATAATGTGCCAAGTCTATGAGAAACAAAAATTTGTAATCACAACTCAAGGTGACATGTTTGGCTTTCAGGAAGAGAGGATGACATGGAAGGTGGTTATTGTTGGAATGGAGAGTCCCCTTCCATAAGAACATCAGAAATCTTTTCTCTGGTGTCCTCTCTCTCCTGGGAAGAGTCTGTAGACTCTGGTAAGTCCATTATGACGCGCTGGACTTATTAGTGACAATCGGTCACATGATCGCCTATCTCATATTTCTTCACTATTTCATTCTTTTTAGTTGTGATGCTTTCTTTACCTCAAATCATAAATACCCATGCAGCAAACATCATACTCTTCATTATACCATTGTCCTGCCAGAGGATTTCAATTACAGATACTCTATGTTTACATATTCCAACAGGTTTGAAGGTTCAGGTTTCAGGTAGACTTTAAATATTATTTAATCTATTGATTCGACTTTAAAACAATTGACACTTAACAACACATGTTTCAGAATATGGGTATATTAGATAAAATGGTACAGGTGGTTGCAAATCGCTTGACATGGCTCTTGACACGTTTCGCCCTAGCAGGCTTTGTCAAAAGGTTGATCAATTCAACAGATGTTGTAGGCTTTCACACTAGCATTACTCATCCAATTACCCTTGCTTGATAACTCAGGGACTTCTCTGCAGGAAGGGCTGAACAGGTGGTAGATATGGTACTCAATCCCACTCCTTCCATAACACCTTAAGCTGGCCATACACCTTCAGATTTCTCTGTCAGATTTCCTTCAGATCAGATCAGATCTACCAACAACCATGTAGTATAGTGTCCTCCCTGATAGAATACATAGTGATTGGAAGGTGTAGAAAGGTCCTCATATTACATGGTTTTGGTAAAACAAAATCTGATCTGAAGGAAATCTGACAGAGAAATCTGAAGGTGTATGGTCAGCTTTAGGGCTCTACCTTCACCATACTTGACTCCATATGGTACTTTGGTGGCACCAAACAAACAACTTTGTTAATTATCCCCTGTTAGCTCTTCCAATATTTAATTCAAGTTCAGGGCAGGTTGAACATGCAGTCATAGTGCAGAGGCAACCATTGTCCAGAAGTTCTGTCTTGCGAGAATTGGATGAGTATACTTAATGTGAAAGCCTACAACATCTATTGCATTGATAAACCTCTTGACAAAACCTGCTAGTGCAAAACGTATTGAGGACTGTGTCAGATGATTTGCAACTGCACTGCAACTGTAATATTATATTTAATATATCCTTTGACATCATGCATGGTGGTTTTGTTATGGTTATGGTTTTGATGATCCATATGTTGGTGCTAAGTGTTAATAGTAAGTTGAATTGATACATTTCATATTTTAAATAATATTTGTACAATATCTGAAACCTGCACCTTGGACTTTAAATATAATATGGAGTGTGTGCTTGCTTTACCTTCTCTTCCATCTGTCTTTTATAGCTATTTGGGGCCATTTTGATGCCCTGTCCTGTCAGCCCTCAATCATACGTATCAGGGTTCAGAGTGCAGCCTACATATGTTTCTCTGACATCCCAGGTCTTTCTTTATAATTGCACAACTGGAAATATGTTTTGGCTTTGGCCATAATTTGGTCATAGCTCACAACTTTGGTTGTAAGTTAGATACTAAATTGTTGCATCCCAAGTTGGTCCTAAGTCAAGTCAGTTGTAACTCAAGGGTCCATTGTAATTAAATTACTTAAAAACTTAACCCAACACTCTCTGTATGAAACAATATCTACTTCTTTTTCTACTTCTACAGTGTTGCCAAAACCCCTCTGCTCATCACCATCAGGATTCCATTCTTGTTGTCTATAGAGATGAGCAGCATAGGCAATATTCGAATTCGCAATATTTTGCCAATAATTCTTCTAATATTCAATTCGATATTCTCTCAATCCTAGTGTATGGCCATGTATTGTGAAAATATATCTAATATAATCGCATCATGATTAGCTTCAAAATGAATGATCACATGGTATAAATATAAAATCGGAATCCATGGCCATAAGCTTCCCATTGCACAATTCTCGAATAGCCAATATTCATTGAATATATTTGCAATTCGAATATTCAAGCTCAACACTAGTTGTCTACTGTGGAGATGCTGTGATTTGCAGTGAAGCATTTATTTTTGCAATTGCAAATATTCACGAAAATCGAATCGAATATTAGTAGAATTATTCGCGAAATATCGCAAATTCAAATATTGCCTATGCCGCTCATCACTAGTTCTCATTCAGTTTGGAAGACTTGTGGCATTTAGTGTCAGAAAGCGATCATTTCAAAGCAACTTGAGGTTGTAGATCGTTATTGCAGAGAGAAACTGCGATATTTTGCTATTATGTATCTATAATTTGAATGCACACTGTTAACACCATGCCAATCTTTCATATATAGCACAAAGTAAATAAAATATCAATACATTCCCTGTAAAGTAGTGCTAAAAGGCCGCATTTTAGAATTCCCTGGCTACCTGTGCCTATCACAATTATAGGAAAACGTTCTATTCTTTGTCCTGCTGCTACTGTTTGTATACAGTATTCTATTGTAGTGAAGACTTCTCTTCACAGGAGGCTCATTGTTTAAGTCAGACATGTTACGCTCAGTGACAATGTAAACCTTACAGGCTGATGGTAAAACCACGTAGTTTGGCAGCTTCTATACATAGAATACAAAATAAAAACAATAGCTGGCGCGTACAATATTTTGTATCTCAGAAACAATTTACATTTCAGAAAAGATTGACGCACAGGCAGGGAATTTTGCAGATAAAGTCATTTGTTGCCAAGGTAGCCGTAACAAAATATCTTAATCACTTACTGCTTTTTCTTAATCATAAAGTCAAGTCTACTCAAGGATGAATGGCTAGTTAGAGGTAATTGTATAACAGAACAAGTAATTGTGCTTTCACCAGCTTCAAATTACGCGTTCTTTCATGCCAGGAGTGTTGGGTAATGTTTCGTCAAACCCAAGGTCACAAACATTTTCAAGGTGGCCAGCACACCAATGAATTGAGTGGACTTGTGGGGTAAATGGGTGGAACAACCCCGATAACCAATGGGTAGTGATGGCTGAACATCGTCTGCGGCCTTTCCCTTAAGGAAAAGTCCCACATCTGCTTGTTAACGGTGAACAGTCAATTTCAGTGGAGTGTCTGTGTCCCTCAATGTCTACCGATGGAATAATCTTGACAGACACTGGCAGTGTGGGTATTACTCCACCAGCCGGGTCTTTTTTAGATCCCTGTTCGGATGATCCGGCCAGCAGAAGAATGCCCACACATTGTACACACATGCAATGTTCACTGCCAACTGTCCACCACGCAAACGCTGCGGCCAGCCCTACCGGTAGGCAATACTGGAGCAGGCTTCTGTTTACCTTTTCTGTCGACCTTGATGTCTAAATTGTATTCTCAATAGTCAGATAAGGTTTTGTTTTATGCATTTGTTTATTAAAACAGAAACCAGGGGTTAGAAAAGGAATCCCATGGAAGGTCAACTTTGCACCACAATCTGCTTAAAAAAACAAAACACAATGAAGTTGGCAAAATCCAAAATTTTTTGCATAACAGTGTTCCTGGTGTTAATGTACCACACTGGTTGTACTAGACCAGACATTGGCAAACTAAGGCCCAGGGGCCAGATCTGGCCCGTTTGAGCATACAGAGTGCCTAGAAGCTTCCAAACGTTGCCATTGGGACGACAAATTGGAGTAATGTTGTGATGACGCTGTGGGCGCGCCCTATCCAGATCATGGTATAGATAGTAGTTGTAAAGGTAGCTATACACGTTAGAATAATCCCTTGATAGATGTGGGACACACTGACATCATAACGCTGCAGTTGGCCCCTCAGAGGGTCGGCCGGCACACAAAGGGTGCTGGACATAACAAAGTAATGGGATCAGCCCAGAATTTAGCAACATTCTTGGTTGATCTCCCCAGGTGGGCCCACCCGACTGCCGGGTGGTTGGGTGAAAAATTGTGTGAAAAATTATCCCGTCTATGGCTACCTTTAGTTCAAATTGTAGATGTACTGTGTAATATTTCCTACCCATTCCAAGCCACTTCATTTTCGGTGAATGTTCTCGGAACATTTCCCAGAGTTTGTATCCACACAACATATGCAAATTGGTAAGAACTTCTTATCACTTAACAATTTTAACACACTTTCTACAGACTGCATCAGATACACGTAAACTCGCCACATTGAGAACAATGTTGAAACAATGTAAATAAATAGCAAAAACGGCCCTTCCCAAATTTTATTTTTAAAATTCAACTAGTTCGATATTGTGAGTGAATTGCAAAGCAGTTTGGTTGGTTTACTCCACTACATCTGATTGGGTTTCCTGTTGGCTTTGGTTGTTGTACTCTTGAATACACATCTGCGTATTAGATGACACTGGTCTTTGCATCATTAAAATCTGAAGTTTAATATGGTTGTATTGTGTCTTCTCTGGGTTCTCCTTTCTCTCTGCATCAATATGCTATAAAATAAACCATAAATTAAAACATTTAGGTTTTCAATACCGAATGTTTGACCCAATGATATCACCAATAGGCCTCTGTGTTTTTCTATGAAGCTGTGGTCATACCTACATATGATGCTGAGCCTCCATAATTCAATGAGTGAATAAAAGGGGTGGGCCAGGGACCATCAGGCCGCTAAGATAAGGACTAATAATAGTAGGATCTGTCAGACTTGCTGCAATATCTCATGCACATAGGAACATATAAATTCCCTCCAATTAGTCAGAGTTTAACGTCTGCCACGTCCCATTTAAATCAAAATATTTAAAATCAGAAAACAGTTGCACCCACTCATCTGATAAGGATATCAAAATTGACTGTTGGGGGGACTTTTAATAGCAGATCAACATTTAGACAGATAACTAGTGATGGCCGAACTTCGGCCAGGTCTGTCCGCAAACAGGCGGATCGGACTTTAAAAAAAACAAACGTAAGTCGGTGTCACTGACGTCACTTCCGGTACATGGAACACACAGTTCCTGGTTTTCTCTATCCGGATGTGACGTCACTGATGTCACTTCTGATTTAAGACTTTAAGACTAAGGTTTTATTTGAGGAGAGACCGGCTCCTCTCTGCGGTCTCTTGTCATAGAATTCTTCCACTGGCCGCATCGTTCTGATCCAGCCAGTCACCTTCTTCCCACCAGTGAACAGGGCGGGTCGAACACCCATACTGTTCGCCGGGGGAAGAAAAGAACATGACCTTGCGGACAGTTCGGCCATCACTACAGATAACTACAAAAAGTTGAATTTCTTTATGTATAAAACCATAGTTTTATTACATGTGTAGTGTTACATATCATTAGTGATGGCCGAACTGCCTGCAAGGCGGACAGTTCGGGCGCAAACAAGCATGTTCGCTCTCCTTCTCGCCGGCCGACAGTACGGGTGTTCGACCCGCCCTGTTCGCCGGCGAGAAGGAGCCCTCTATTCTTCCTCCGGTGGGATCATTAGCAGCGAGATCCCGCCGCAGGAAGAATATTTTCACTGAAGACCGGGTAGAGAACCCGGTCTTTCAGTGAAAAACCGGCTCACTGACGTCACATCCGGCCAGCACAACCAGGAACTATGCGTTTTTTAAAAGTCCGCTCCGCCCGTTCGCCGACGGACACGGCCGAAGTTCGGCCATCACTACATATCATACATCACAAATACATGCTGAGAAGGTATTGTATCTTATTGCGTTAAAACTGTATCAGTGCAGGCGATTGCAGCAGAGTACAGAGAACTCTGCTTAAATTGCCTACCCCCCGCCTGCCCCTGTCCATGTCGGATTGGGAAACCGACACCCCTCCATGAACATGGAGGTCTATGGTGTGCCCCCCACTCCTTCGGTGTCACTGATGACACCGAAGGGGCGGTTCCGTAACCCTGGAATCTTTCTGGGGGTATATCAGGTTTTCCCAATCCCCACTCCTGTAGCACTTGGGAAGAGCTCAAACCCCGCGCAAACTGGGGTAGTCTCAAACGCTATGGACATTGAATACAAGCAAACAAAGCAGAGGGCAGTGGGTATTCCCAACTCACCTAAAGCGTATACAAGGTTTGTAAATTACCTTTGTCATGGGGCAGGTGAGCGCTCGGGGACGTGTGGTGCCAACACTGGCAAACGGGGAGCCAAGAAGACGCCAACTCTACAATACAAAAATAGTATCAATCTGGTTATGGAAACACAGAAAAGGACATTAGCAGGTACAGAGCAGTATAAAATGGTATGTTCCAAGAGAAGATGGTGTATGAAGTCATTCAATGGTGCATATGAGCATAGGGAGAAAGAAAAATAAAACATCTCATGCACATAGTGGTGTGGCAGTGAAATCAGTGCACCAATAAAGGAAATGCTAGTGTTCAGCATTAAACATTACTAATTGCATAAAGAGACAGGATTCTAGAAACCACATATAAATAAATTCAGAAATTAGCAAGGGTTATAGATCTGGCTGAGTCGATACATTAGTTACTGTGCCTGATCGATCCCATGGAGTCAGGAGCAAAAGCCTATTGCTTTCCTGTTGTCTCTGTTGCTTGCCGTGGTCTCAAGTAAAAGGTTTGTCAATGTTTTAATCTGTTTAATTTTCACCTCTTATTTATCCCCGCCGCTGCCTCAATACCAGGCGACTTCTCATTAACATTTATAGAACCCTGTTTACGGCCCGTTCTTGTCCTCGTCTCCCTTACGCCGAACTTTCAATCTTCTCTGATCCATGAGAGCCGCAGTAAGGTGGAGAGATAAATCAGATTTCATTCACCGCAGAATCCTTTACATGTGCTTCTGTCCTATCATTCAACTTTACAAGACAGCGCCTTTATCCATGTACTTATTGTTTGCTGAGATAATGTAATGTATGTATGTCGTAATGGGAATGATCGATCCTTTCCACAGCTTCCTCATTTCAAAGGTAAACTCCACCCAGCATTGGTGGATCAGTTCGGTTGCTGTCAAGTTGAATTACATTGATTCTTTCATAGACTCCACCACTGAGATCTTCATGATGACCTTTCTTTAGGTGAAATTCACCAAGCTATATCATCATTAGCCATCATGCTACATTTTTTTAGCCTGATGTGTTAAGCTCTCATTTATTTTCATTGCAGAAAAGACGGGTCATTCAGGAAGATCACTGTATAGTTTAGGGAAGTGTTAAGCCACACCTTTAGACCTCTCTGTCAGATATCCTTTAGATCTACCAACAACTATGTAGTGCCGGGTCCTCTGTGATTGAACACAGGTAGACTTGATGGTTTAGAAAGTCCCTCATATTACATGGTTTTGGTAAAACAGAAAGAGATCTAAAGGAAATCTGACAGAGAAATCTAATGGTGTATAGGGGCATTTAGGCTATGTTTCCATGGCATTAATGTATGTGTTGCGTTAACGCATCTGCCTTAACGCAGGGGTTGTGCTAGGATGTGTTGGAACATGTCTCATGAATGCATTTAAGACGTATCCATTTTTCTTTTTATTTAAAGAAGAAAATGAATTTAGTTAGTTGAAACACAATGGTATGCGTTGTTCAATCCGTTCATGGTAAAAAGACAAACACAAAGAAACACATACGCCACAAATGCATACCTGGCGCATCCCTAACACATGGGTTGCATTTATTGGATCCGTTAAAGTAGTGCATCCTTAAAGCATAGTGGAGCCTAAGCCTTAGGCCTTAAAGCCCTGCGTTTGATGTACGTATTTATAAATTTATAAATGAGTGGTGATTTGAGACAGATCACCACCTGCATTTTCCATTTATTTCTATCTATTTTTATTATTTTCTATTTATTTCTTTTATTATCTTCAATATTACAAAAGCTTGTCTCAAGGGATGACTTTCAGTAGATTGCAGCGAGGTAGCTGCTCTGATATGCATGAAACCCTGACCCAGAATCAGGTCTTCTACAAATGATTTAGCACCGGGTTCTTCACGAACGTGCGATGCTCTCTGGAACAGAGGCCGCTGCTCTGCGCACCACTCCCGCTGCCCCAAAGGGTGGGAGAGGGGCGGCTATCCCAGGCCAACCTGGGCTCCGTGGCACTGCGGTATCATCACTTTTAGGGGAGATTCTGACTTGGAAGCGTCAGCCAAGCACATAACCAAATGTCTGAACCTGCGGTTCCCCTTGTAGTGAGCAGAATTACTATTGCGACAACACATCATCAGTAGGGTAAAACTAACCTGTCTCACGATGGTCTAAACCCAGCTCACGGTCCCTATTAGTGGGTGGACAATCCAACGCTTGGATTGGAAGAGGCAACATCAAAGGATCAAAAAACAACGTCGCTATGAATGCTTGGCCACCACAAGCTACCACCTACATTTTCCCCACTCATCTGTTTCCTACCTCAGTAATGTCACATTTATATATAGAGATGATCAATGCTTTCATCATTCACTGGAATTCCTCCAAACTATTCATTGAAAAAGAGTGGAGGATTGCTACAAAAATAGTATAGCAGCAGTGACATGTCCTTATAGACCAGTGGTAGTGGTACTGGTCACAAATATTGTAAACCTTGCATTAAATCTATCTTCAGCTCATCCTACAGAAATCTACAGAACCTATTAGAAGAAGTTTGGCATGTACCCCGGGTGCCAGGATCTTGCATCATGCTTCTACTTAATCAAAGTGGTACACATTCACTAATATTGGATAGTAACTTTTAAAAATGACAAGCACTCAAGAAATAGGTGATAGGATTGTAAAAAGTGATGTCTATACCAAGCATTGCTGATCTCTAAAGAATTCTTCAATTCTAAAGTGACTAACTGGATGGAAGAAAGAAATAGGTCACACAGTAAATCTTTGAATGGGCTTCTCCCAAAAAAAAACAAAAAACTAATATCACCCTCCACCAAATATCAGCATTGGGAACCTCTCATAGGAGATTCAAGCTGACTTTGTGAGTTGATTGCAAAAACCCCTGAACATGGTGCCATCAACAAATAGCTGGAGGTGTAGAGAAGGGTACTAGGGGTACAAATAAGTATTGTGGTTATTGCATAAATTAAGTTCAAAGTCAAAATTTGAACACAATAAATTTATAAATAAATAACCTCCCTAGCGCTTGGAACAAACCCAGGTCATCCGCTGTTGGGGTTCGTCCCAATGGCTACAGGAGTGGGGATGGGGAGAACCCAATATACCCGTGAAAGCTGCAATTCTCTATATCATCGCAGCATTTCCAGGTTTGCAGAACCGCCCCTCTGGCGTCAGTCGGTGACATTGATTACACCGGCGAAGTTGACAGCATGGGGGAAAGGTGGGAAATTTAAGCAGAGTAATATGTACTCTGCTGCGGTCAGCCTTACCAGGGCAAAAAGCTGGGTAGGTCAATCGATGCAAAAACTACATATGATGAATAGAGATGGTCGAATTTTTTTTTAAAAAATGCGACCATTTTGCCAGTTTCGACTTAATTGCAAAGCCCCTGAGCATGGTATCA
>CM070041.1:52102363-52120642 GCA_036250615.1 Ptychadena robeensis | reverse complement strand
ATACATAGTGATTGGAAGGTTTATAAAGGTCCTCATATTACGTGGTTTTGGTAGAAGAAAAGTTGATTGCACAGAAATTGTATAGTAAGCTTGTAAGATGTATAGGGGGCTTAAGGGCTTGTGTCCACTGCTGCTTTTTCCTCGTTGTGGACAAATGGGACAGTGTCCACTCTGCATATTCTGAGCGGCATGTGCTGTTTTGAAGCTTCGGGCTGCCACTTCTTCATAGTAGCACTGTGTGGTGCCACCGTAGACACCTCCATTGAAGATCAATTGGAGTCGTCTCCAAGATACAAGTGCTGATTGCGCTTTTCGGGCACTGTTTTTCCGCGTATTTCCTCTGCTGTATTAAAAGGGGGCACTTCCTCAGCCACAGGCAAAATGCTCGCAAGCCACAGGGAATCTGCAGTGGACACATGGCCTAAGTCTGTATAAGTGAAATGCGTTAGTCACTGTTAGAGATGGTCAAATTTTTTTTTTAAATTCGACCATTTTGACGATTTCGAGTTTATTGCAAAGCCCTTGAACATGATATCAATACCAAACTTGCGGGAGATGTAGGGAAGGGTTTGGGGTGTCCTACAAAAAAGAAAGTATGTCTCTAACACAAACAGTTTTTCCACAAATGAAGTTCAAAGTCAAGTCGAAATTTCAAATATCTACATGTGCTAGAGCAAAAAAAAATTTTCCAAATGTTCTTACAACCCTTTTGTACATCTCCAGAAATTTGGTGATGATACCATGTTCAGGGGCTTTGCAATCAGCTGACAAACTTAGCAAGTTGAAGATTTCGACCATCTCTAGTCACTGTAGATCACTGAAGTGGTCCATTGATCTCAGATGCGGAGTTTAGATCTTAAGTTTTGTCCCCTCCAGTGTCCCTCTGGATACTGAGTCTTTGGCAAATAATAATGCATTTTTTAATAATTATAAAAAAATCCTGCCATCAGTCACTATTCGCTGCTGGCTGTCCTTTCTCTATAGTATGGAAATGCACTCACTGTTATGTCAGGGCTAAGTACAGATTGACCTATCACCAATCAGCTAATACGTCGCCTCATTATTCCAGGTCACATGGATGGTGTAGCAGCTCCCAGAATCACATAAGCCCATTAAAATGTCATTGAGTATTGTGTAGGTGGCATTCATGGCTTTATTACCCCCATATCTCTGCCCTATCTATGGATCACAAGGACCCAGCAAGGCTTGTGTTACGAGATGCATTTTTTAATGAAATTCCTGGAAACTCATTTAATCACAGCTATCAAATGTCATAATTACCTTGCAATTAATTAAGATATGAAATCTACAGACTCACTGTTATTAATCTGTGTTAACATTATTTAAAGGAACAAGTGTGTGTTGTAGAAGAGAATATTTAATGTATCCTGACATTAATCAGAGCCGAGCTCCACGCAATCATCTCTGCACACAGAACATACCTCACCCACCATAGGTTGGCATTCATTGTCTAATAGATTAGGTTCCCCTGCCCAGTGGCACACTTTGGGCCTAGACCTCTCTGTGGCTCAGTAATGCATTGTGTTTACACGTATATAGTGATGGCCGAACTTTTAAAAAAGTCTGCCGTCCGCCCGTTCGCGGACAGATTCAAATTCCCCACCTCTAGGTGGGGAAATTGAATCGGAAAACCCGGATGTGACGTCAGTGACGTCACATCCGGCACCTGGAATGCATAGTTCCTGGTTGTGCTAACCGAATGTGACGTCACTGACGTCACATCCGGGTTTACAAGCCGGTTTTTCACTGTATGACCGTGTTCTCTACCCAGTCTTCAGTGAAATATTCTTCCTGCGGCGGGATCTCGCTGCTAATGATCCCACCGGGGGAAGAATAGAGGGCTGCTTCTCGCCGGCGAACAGGGCGGGTCGAACACCTGTACTGTCCGCCAGTGAGAAGGAGGGCGAACATGTTTGTTCGCGGCCAAACTGTCCGCCTTGCGGGCAGTTCGGCCATCACTACACGTACATCATAAACGTCTACACGTCTGCGTAGTTCTACTCTTCTGCCCTAGTTTTCTCTCTTCTTTCATCAATCCTCGCTTTCTTCATTCCTTCCTCCACCTATCTTTTTTTCCTTCCTCTTTCTATCTTCTCTTTCTTCATCTATCCACTCTTTCGCTCTTCCTTTATGTATCCTCTTTCTCCCTTCCTTCCTTTATCTATCATTGCTTTGTTTCTCCCTCCATCCATCCTCTTTTTCCCTTCTTATATATATCTTCTCTTCCACAATCTATCCTATCCTTCTCCTTTCCTACATCTATCCTCTCTTTCTATTTACATACATCTATCTTTTCTTTCTCTCTCTCTATGTACATCTATCCTCTATATCTTTCTGCCTTCATCTATCCTCTTTCTCCCTTTCTTTTATCTATCCTTTTTCTCTTTTCCTTTACCTATCCTTTCTTTCTCTCTTCCTACTTCTATCCTCTCTATCTCTCTACCTATATCTATCCTTTCTTTCTCTCTATGCACATCTTTCCTCTCTTTCTCTTTCTTCTTCTATTTTCTCTCTTCTTTCATCTATCCTCTCTTTCTCTTTTCGTTTATCTATCCTCTTTCTCCCTTCCTTCCTTTATCTATCTTCTTTCTTTCTATCTTACTTCATCTATCATCTCTTTCTTTCTTCCTCCATCCATACTCTTTTTCCCTTTTCTATATATCTTCTCTTAGGGGTTGGGAGTCTCTGTACCACCTACCAACTCCTTGAACCGCTACCCAGCTATTGATCTTGCTGTTGATTTTACAATTTTTAGCCAACTCGTGTTTGCCATGCTTTGCTCTGTGTTATTGTACGCATGACCATGCTTTGTTTATATTAAATATAATTGTATTCACACACCTCTTTACTCCTTTTCAACGCCCTTGTTGGAGTCTTTAAAGTTCCCTGGCCCCTGTTTATTCGGGGGGAATTCTAAAGCTGGTTGGGTGGGCTCCCGTCTACCTTTCCGGCATTTACTTTTGGTGTATTCAATTTGGGATGCCGGCTCCACTGCCCCCAGAGTGGTAATCCTTTTGGTTCTATATATCTTCTCTTCACCGATCTATCTTTTCATTTCTTCCTCATCCATCCTATGCTTCTCATTTCCTATATCTATCTTCTCTTTCTCCCTTCCTATCCTTTCCTTCTCTCTACCTTCATCTATCCTCAAATTTTTTCTGCCTTCATCTATCCTTTTTCTCCCTCCCTTTATCTTTCCCCTTACTCCCTTACTTTATCTATCATCTCTTTCTTTCTTTCTCCATCCATACTCTTTCCCTTTTCCTATATATGTTCTTTTCATTTCTTCCTCATCTTCCCTATCCTTTTAATTTCCTATGTCTATCTTCTCTTTCTCGCTTCCTCCTTCTATCCTCTCCTTCTCCCTTACTTCATCTTTCCTCTCATTCTTTCTGCTATTGTCTATCTTCTTTCTCCCTTTCTTTATCTATCATCTTACTCTTTTCCTTCATCTATCCCCTCTTTCTTTCTTCCTACTTCTATTCCTTTTTTATTTACCTTTATCTATCCTTCCTTTCTCTTTTCGTACATCTATTCTCTTTCTCTCTTCCTTCATCTATCCTCTTTCTCACTTACTTTATCTATCATCTCTTTCTCCATCCATACTCCTTTGCCCTTCTTCAATATATCTTCTGTTCCCTGATCTATCCTCTTTTTTTTCTTTCTTCCTCATCCATCATATACTTCTCCTTTCCTACATCTATCCTCTCTTTCTCCCATTCTCCTTCTATCCTTTCTTTCTTCCTTCCTACTTCTTTTCTCTGTTTCTCTCTTCACTCTCCGTCTATCTTGCCTTCTTTCCTTTCTCTCCCTCCTATCTCTCTCTTTTTTTCCCCCAATTCCTGTCATTTCTGGAATGAACCTCACTTCCAGCGGTGTGTGCTGTTTGTATTGCTTGCCTGCTCCCAGGTGGTGATGTGCTACACTCAGATAACAGCTGTGCTTCTAAAAAAACGATCCATTTGCAATGCAGATGTTTGTCCTGTGATCAGACGCAGCCAGTCAGAATGTAGCGCGCCGCACGGTTCCATCTATCGGAGATGTAGGGGGGCTGAACTCTGTTTTAAACAGAAACAAAAACACCTTTTGTCAAACTGCTTGTCTGCCATATGGAGCCACTGGTGGAGCTCGGAATATCTGTTGTCATTTATTTATTTATTTTTTGTTTTGCATGAAATAAATAGTTTGCTGTTTTGCATGAACAAGATGTTTGTGCATTAAACATGAGGATTCAGAGTTTGTAAGGTAGAGCGTGACTTCAAAGCGAGGCAGAAAAGCGCTGTGCCTGGTTTAGATAGGAAAACATTGCGTCCTGAGCGGAAACAGACGATTTTGCCTTCTTACAAAATTACCTATTACCTGTATTACCTGTAATGGTGACTTAAAAGCAGCGTGGAGCAGAAAAGTGATGTCATTTATTATACATTCGGTTACTAAAAAAAATATCAAAATTTCTGGTCTTATTGTGTTGCATTGCAGACAGAAATTGATGTAATGGCAATGCGTGGTTTTTCGCGGATACAAAAGAAACTGTGTTTCTTTGACTTCTGGTCTTAAAGTATTTTGTAGGCTGTAAAGTCAGTAAAAATACTTGTTGAACAAAGAAAACATGTTGAGTTGGGTAATATTGGCTATAGAACTGGCTCCAGTTTCCCATTCATATGAGCAGTCCAACATTTCATAGAATTGAGCATAGAGGAACAACCATGAAGGTTATGGAGTGAAGGGATTACAGGAATCGAAAAGCCCTCAACTCAAGCAGTGCGTAGCACAGTCCAGACTTCCTATAAGGTATTCACACTCCCCAATCCATCAAAAATCCCAAAAGTTAAGGGAAAAGTTCTCATTTCAGAACAATGGGTGGAGTCATGCAAATCATTCCTTAATGCCTAACCAGCCAAATGCACATCCAGAACCGCTGTGTACAAAATTGAGCATAAATAAAAACCATTCTTTCACCCAACCAAATGTGACCAACATTCAAT
Source organism: Ptychadena robeensis (assembly GCA_036250615.1). NCBI lineage: Eukaryota > Metazoa > Chordata > Amphibia > Anura > Ptychadenidae > Ptychadena > Ptychadena robeensis. The sequence goes on along the minus strand of CM070041.1, from coordinate 52,115,636 downwards.
ATAGGCTTGAAGGCAACTTCATCATTTTAGGTTGGAAAAAAACAAAAATTAAGGGAATAGTTGTAATTTATGCAAAGTTACGCATGCCACACCCTCTCAAATTTGACCAATCCGGTCACCAAAACTAATAGGGCTTTTTAGGCACTTATGAAAACATTATTCAAGCCATATACAACCGTTACAATTAACCATAAAATTTCTTTAATTGAATTAGGACCATAGTAATAACAATACTTCACATACATTAAAATACACAATGTACAGTTTTTAACATCTCAAAATCATTATAAAACGCCAATTATGCCCCCATCATGTCTTAGGATCACCCCTGACACGTTTCGCCACTCAGTGGGCTCCTCAGGGAGGAAATGGCAGTGAAGACAGATCATGGTGGTGAAAGATGTATACTCTCAATATTGTGTGAGATATTTACCAACATACATGGGGATGCCAATGAACTGAGCCACTTTACAGGACCCCACTTCTTGGGTACTTAGATTCCCACAGACATTTACTCAAAGTCTGCTAGGTACACCTGATGTATTTTCTATGGCTCCCTGATGATGTTAATCATAGGTCTGGAATAGGGAGCTGTCCATAGACAATAGTCCAGGTGTACCTAGCAGTGTGTGTGGGACTCTAGGTACCCAAGATCTGTTCATTGGGTCCCTTCCACTGCTTAGGATTCAAGTGGTTACTGCGTAGTGTATGTTGGTAAACATCTCACACAATATTGAGAGTATACATCTTTCACCATTACCATCTGTCTTCACTGACGTTTCCCCCCCTGAGGGGCAAAACACATCAGGGGTGTTACGAAGACATAATGGTTACATAATTGGGGTTTTATAATAATTTAAAGATTTTGAAAACTGTACATTGTGTATTTTAGATATGTTTATGTAAGGTATTGTTTTTACTATGGTCTTAATTCATTAAGACATTTTATGATTAATTATATCATGTTTTAATAAGTGCCTAAAAAGCCCTATTAGTTTTGGTGACAGGATTGGTCAAATCAAGGAGTTTTTTGATAATTTAGGTTGAAACATTTATATTGATTATACAATGGGATAGTTGAATCCTCTTGAATGAGTTTAGAATAACACACAGAGACCAATATGAATTTTGGTAAAGTATCATGCATCAGCTTTAGTAAACATTTATAGTGAACAAAGTTGTGTTCACTAGTTGCGTTGAATTTGTTGGAACTAGTTGATTGGCCTAGCTTCAAATCAGTCAAGGTGTGGATCCTTTATAACATTTTTTGGTGGTGTCTCACCAGACCAAAATAAAAAATGTCTTTGCATTGTATTGGATAACCTACGGTAAATGGGTTAATTTAAGCATCTCCAATTGTTAACTATTGTTAGAGCTTGTTTCCACTACATATTTTTCCCCATGTTAAGCTTGTGCCGACCGCAATAAGGTGATATTGTTGATCATGAATATTGGCTTTTTGAGAATTTTCGAAGATCTCAAATCTAGTGCTATATCTTCGGAATTGCAATTATTCAAGATTTTTTAGATTAGTACCCAGAACTACCATGCATTGCTCTCGCAATATGCGCATGTACAAGTGCCTATTTGCACAATGAAGGTAATAAATTATTTGTTTTCACATGATAGTGTTGATTGCAAAAATATTGCAAATATTTTCACTTTTTTGAAGGTAATATTGACTGGAGATCACAAATTCTGAAATGTATGAATTTCTTGCAAATATTAGGTGAAAAATGTGCAATATTTTGCTAATAGGAATATTGCCTGTGCTTCAAATCACTGGTGATAATGCACTCAAAACTGCAGGCAATCTGCCCACAAACTACAGGCAAACAGCAGGAAATCTGCTGGTTGAGCCCTGTTCAAACAAACCTTTGGGGGGGGGTTCCACATCCATCGGGACCCCCTCCGCTAAGCGCAGTGCGTCCGTCGGGAGCACAGAGACTTTACCTGCTAGGCGAATGTCTGAACACAGCAGAGGTTCAAAGTACTCCACTACGTTCAGCCCTGCATCGGTGGAATGGCTCAGCGCTGTGAGAACACAGCATCCACCGAGCTGGTAAGTGAATGTGCTCCGTCGGGATCTCCCACCAAGCATTACCCTTGGTGTAGGGGGTCCCGATGGATGTACAAACATAGCCTTAGAGAGCAGAGAGGCACAAAGTAATGGTAAATCTAAAGTCCAACCAACCCATGATTCAATACTCATCTTATCCTTGAACTTCATGCCGCATTTCCAGACTTCATTGCTCAGTTCCCTGCTGCATTATTAAAAATCCGAAATAGAATATATTTATTTCCAGTTATGATCTGTACTAAATGTCAGGTGAGCTTTGCAACACAATGAAGCAACCGAGACATTATTGTGGAAAGGCTGCCGATACATAATCTCCATTTTTACAAGCGGCGCAATATTCGTATGTCATTGTCAACATTAGCGCTCAATAAAAACCAACAAAGAGATAAATATCAATCAGAATGGGGGAGTATAGATCAAAACGGTGCGTCTCGGCTTGCGGATGGCAGAAACATAGTCGGAGTTTATCGTGCCATGTTGAAGATAAATTGTGATGGAGCGTGCAACAGCAAATGATAAAAGAGCCTTATTGATGTAGCTATTTGTGATATTTTTTTTTTAAAAAAGGAAGCGAACAAAAGAAATGACAACGTTGTGATAACGCCTGTCTGCACATGCCGATTAGCGGCCGATTTTTAACCTGACCGATGGCGTGAGCGCGCACGCCCATCGGTCAGATTAAAAATCGGCCGCTTATCGGCATGTGTATGGCAGCCATTAGTATCCATCGGTGACCCTAAAAAGTGACCTCACCCCCTAGTTAGTGGGGTGGAATTCAATGCAGGATACATTCCCATGTAACTGCTTCAGGCAGTGGTGGGCTCTTTATTGTATGGATGACATGGTGTGGTACTGGTATTGCTCTCTCAGGATTGGACCAGCAGAGTAAGAACAGGATAAGATTCCTATATGAAGATCCTTTGTCTAGTCTCCGCTCTGCCCCTCCAGTCTGTGACGTTCACAGAAGGGACGGTGGTGAGGGGAGACACCATAAAGATCCCTTCCTCTAGTCTCTGCTGGAGGGGTGGATCAGAGTGGAGGTAAAAGACTCCAACTGCTTCAAAGATGGCAAATGGGGAAAAAAGGGATGCTGACACCAGGAAGAGGGGAAGGTAAGTATGTGAGGTTAAGGTTTCAGTAACTGACTGCCAGGATCAATACAGCGAATAGGTGTATTTTTTTAAATAATTTTTTATTATTTAATTAAAGAACAGCATTGGCATTTTTGGGAGCTTAAACTTGTAGTAAACAGCCTAAAAACTGTGAATAGAGCCCTATAGGAACAAGGACATGAGGCACACAACCTAGGGCAACAAAGTAAAGTACTGTAATTGATCAAATAAATTATAAAATATTCACATTAGTAGATGTAAGGTAAGTAAGTAAGGTAGAGTGCATGCTTAGCAAGCAGTGATCTTTTCGGCTGTGTGATTACCAGGATGACATCACTTCCTGGTTACAGATGCTGAAGGGTGCGGTAGGATTAAATGAAGCTCTAGTCTTTGTCCTTGGGAGTAGGTCCCACAAAACCAGTACTAATGTATATGCCACTTATTGCCTCCTGATCATCACTATACCTTAAAGCTATGGAATTTGAAACTTTCAAATATGTTTGTACGTAAAATTGTGTAAAGGATATTAAGCAGAGAATTTCTCTTTCTAGCTTTCTGTGAAGAAGAATGCCGATATGGTGGAACCTGTGTGGCCCCCAACAAGTGCGCCTGTCCTCCCGGATTCACCGGAGCCCACTGCGAGAAAGGTACGACAGAGAACAGCTTGTTATAAAATGATCTCCTCTTGATATTGAAGAAATAAGAAATCTCTGCTTGTGCCCCTCCTGCTGTTTTGCAGGGGTGTCCTACCTGGAAAATGTTCTGATCAGTTGCTTTGCAGCTGTGATGGGCAGCTACCAATGCTTGCACGGGTCATTCAGCTTTGTTTTGGGATCATACGCTGCCTTGAGAAAATTATTGATTTCCTATGTGTTACACAACCATCGTCCAGCCTTGTAAATCCCTAGAAAATAAATGTGTTTGATGTGGCGCCAAGGGGAGTCAACTGGTGCTAGAAAACATGTGACCGGTGGAGGATCTGAGCAGGACACCCTTGGCAATCAGGGTAATTGGCTGGCAGAAACATTTTCTTTCTGCTTGCTCAACAAAAATAGAAAACACTTCAAAGTAAACCTTTTACAAAACGTGGTACCTGCCTACACATGCGGACCTCGGAGAGCTGCTTGTATCTTGGGGTGAGCTTTACCTATGACACCATACTTGACCCTGACCCCTACCTCTTCTTTCTTAGTCCTAATTGTTTGTTCATATTATTAGTTTTACTCCAAAATCACTACAAAGGAATGGCCCTTCACGATATGCAGGGACCTGTAGACATCTGATTTGTGTTTTGCTTGCAAAGCTGGAACTTTTGAGGCCACCATAAGTTCTTTATCCTTGGAGCTAAAGCTCATCAGGAGTGCAAAGCCATAAGCCTTCACAAAATATAATATTGGTTGCCATTTGCACTTATTACAGAAAACTGATAATAATGCTGCCTAGGTAAAATTCAGTATTGTGAAAAAAGAAATTATGGAACTACAAGACAGATATAAGGGTAGTTTCCTTTCTCTCGCTGCAAACAGTGAGTCACACCTGGATTGAGACGCCATGGAAATCTTTCAGGGACAAAAAGGTGTAAAATGTTTTTGTCGAGTAAAATAATTGTTATTGAGTTTTATAAATCAGGACAATTTCCTGAAACTGCTGTAACAATAGGTGTTTAGTGGAAGTCTATATTTTGTGTGGAATGATCAGCAAATTAGCAATTCCCGCCTTTGTATATGGCTCTGTATACAATGGGAAACCTGAAAAATGTTTTGTCAATTGCTGGACCTGTTATGGTTGGTGACAATGTGAATCTGAAGTGACAGATTGGTAAGGGAATGGATGTGTCTGGTGTGAGATTTGCATGTAGGAGTTCTCAATTTATATGGGACAATATGGGCTTACTTTATCTTGATTTGTACATACATCAATATGTGTGGGTTCAATTTAAAAAAGTGATTCTAAATTTATAATTGGACAAAAAGTATTTGGATCTGGAATCAATATTATACTTTGCTCCCATGTGGCCAACATCCCAAAAATAATAATTGATTAGACATTTTTATAATCATCAACATTTTTATAATCATCAACATTTTTATAATCATCAACATTTTTTCCTCCTGATACAACAAGGGCATGGGGACTTTAACCTCCCTAGTGGTTAACCCAGTTCGTTCGCTGTTCAGGCTCGCCTCAACCGCAGAGGAAACATGCATCGGGTGTAGCCGATACACCCACGGAAAGCTGCATTGATTGTCTTCATTGCTGCAGCATTTCCGGGGTTAATGGTAGAGCGCCGGCTTTCCCGCCCACACAGCCGGCGTCATTAATGACGTATGGGCGGTGCACTAGGGAGGTTAAAGGCCAGAATTCACAGTCCGTTTAATAGAGTGGATTAAAAAAAGTTCACGGATTTAATAGTCACAATAAAATTCCAAAAGTCATCACACAATCACTTATACATTTGCTGTCACCAGAGTGATCTCTTGTACATTAAAGATGGAGATAAAGTATCCAATGACGCTTAGGTTCAACAAAAATGTTGATGTAGGTTTATCCCTTCATCTGTTCTCTAACTAATTATTTGGATCAGGAATTATTTAATGAGTCGTTGTTGTGGATCCTCCAAGTATCAGCAAGATTTTGCTTTGGGACCTCTGATGGTCAGTGTTAACTGGGCCCCTTAATGTCAGTGCATCATTGTACTAGGATCCCAAGTGCCAGTGTGTCATTGTACTGGGACAGCAAATATTAGTGTGTCATCGTACTAGACCCCCAAGTCTCAGTGTGTCATTGAACTAGCATCTCAAGTGCCTATGTGTCATTGTACTAGGACCCCAAGTGCCAGTTTGGATCCTACATGTCAGTGTGTCATTGTACTAGGACCCTAAAGCAGGAAACACATGTGTAGATAGGGGCCAGATCAATGGCTGCTTACGACCATCTATCTGGCCCATATCATATGCGGCCATCCCTGTTTGTTTGAAAACAGAGATATCGGACATGACCAAAAATCACGCGGTCTCCATGCAAAGCATCGGCTGAGCTCCTTCGATGTTGGGCAGCAGCTGCAGGGAACCTCAAACGGCTCCTATATCGAACCGTGTGTTCCCAGCTTTAGTGTCAGTGAGTCATTGTACTTGGATCTCCAAGGGTCAGTGTGTCATTATTTTTTGGATTCCTCAATTTCATAAGAACTTTGTGCTAGGGTCCCCTGGTTTCAATGTCTCGTTGTTCTATGACATCTAATCCTCAGTGTTTCCTTGTTCAGACTAGTTTCATTGTGTTATTGTCTGGTTTTCCTAATTATGAGGGAGTCACCGCTTTATGACCTTCAAGTGTCATTGTCTTGGGTCCTCCATGTGTCATTGTACTGGGTCCTCCCAGTGTCAGTGGGTCATTGCTTTGCATGGAGACTGCGGGTCATTGCTTTGGAATGCCCAATTTTTTGTATTTAAAAGTTCAGGAACTCCAAGTGTCAGTGTGTCATTGTTTAGGGGCTTCCACATATTAGTATTAGAGGTCTCCAAGTGGCAATGTGAGATTTTCCTACCATGGATAGACTATTCCAGTTCCATTAAAGTGATTTTAGTCAAATATCGTATCCTTTTGTATCCCTGTGTCACATCTGTAGTTTGTACTCTCTTCCACTATATAATAAACCTCATGACATATTAAGTGACAAGACAACATGCTATGAAATTCACATTACACAAGGTCCAATAGCTATCATGAAACGTTCCTAGGTATTGATGATGGTGCTAATTACTTTTCTCTCTCACAGACAGAATACTGCTAATTAATTTCACGCTTAATCTTTAAGTTTGCCGCAGGCTAGGTTTAGTGAGGATTTGTCAATCTGACATTAGATTTACCATCTCTTCTTAGTTGTAGGAAATGTGTGACCAATGTATTGCGCCTGAAGGTTGCCTGGTGCTGCAGTGGACATTCGGTTTTACCTGTCCACTGAGAGCATCAGTGCCAGGGATTACTATTTGCTTAAATACATATGAATGTGAACATGGCATTGTCAGTCCTGTCACCAAATGCTTCTATGGGGGTAAAGAGGATTTTTTTGGTAACCTGCATTAGCTGAAAACATGAATTTTTTCATTTGTAAAAGCCAAAGCTCAGTCAGAAAAATAATTGTATTATGCCACAAATACAAATAATAAAAAATAATAATAAAAAAATTTAAATGATTAAAACATGTTTTAATTCATTTAATGATAGGTTAACTGTAACATTGATATTTGAGTTTTACATTTGAGTAATAATAATAACTCATCTATGTGTCCTCCCTAGCAGTATTCCGGAGTGTAGCTCAGGGTAGTATTTAATAACCAATATTTGTAACCCAGAGCCATGCTTGGGGTAGCTTAACTGCTCCACCAGTGCCTGTTCGCTTCTTACTGGTTCCACCTCCCTGACGTCAGTGATGCTGTAATGGATATGTGAGGGGCCCTCATCATATGCCTTTATGGAAATGGCAACCCAGCCACTCACATCCCCTGCATCATTAATGACACTGCGAAAGCCAGGGGTGGTCCCAGCCTGTTTGGTGCCCTGGGCAAGCACCACCCCATGGTCACTGCAGTCACTGACACTGTGACTTAACAGTCTCCCTTGGCACGTCCTGGATGAGCTCCTCTCTTCCCCGCAGGGCCGCAGTCCGCAGAAAGATGTCAGCATGATGGGTGGGCATGCTGAAAAAACGCCACTGGTGGGGGAGAAATACTTACTGATTACATGGTAATCAGTTTCTATTTTCTATAACCCTTTAGGACACAATTTTAAGGGCCATGCACAACTAGCGTTAACACAAGGCGCACAGGTTTCCATAAGAGACTGGCACTGCAGTGGTGGTGTGAAATGGCTGGCTCTTAGAATTAATTGGACCTCCAGGGGGTTAATGGCTCTGGACTCCTGATAGAAAGCCCCTAATGGGTGTTAATGTATGTAAATATGTTCAGATATATACTTTTGATTGCCCAGTTTGTATGATGATTTGGGATGGTTTTGTTGATTTTTTCTGTCCATTTTCTAGACTATCTCCATCACGAAGAAGCTAACATAACCTGAGAAGCTTTACCTAGACTAAGCAGTTTTATTTATTGATAAACAAATTCAGATTTGACTTTGAAGCCAATTAGTCAAAATTTGCCTTAATCCAGACAACTACTAAGAGAACTCACCCTCCTATGGACTCAGCTCTAGTTACAAATATAAAGAGATAGGTTGGTAAACCAAGCCAACCTAGCAGGGTGTCTAGCCCCAGGGACTTCCAGGGAACATGATATAACTGTATTATAATGTGTATGAGGTCTGTTATATTCAAACAGTACGATAGGAATTTTGTACACACATTACTGATACAACCCATGAATTGGTTTATGTATAATTAATTCTTTTTTGACCTAAGGGAAACACAACTGGATGCATTAGGCACCCTTTTGACCCAATTGTACCAATGTAAATATAAACTACTATTACGAAACACGTCGAGAGATGAACTATGGACGTTTGACGTATAGGCCAGAACTTGCTGAACATCCAATGTGATTGTTACTCTTCTTGTTTTTGCACTTTTTATGACCTGTATCTCAAGCATTGGTTTAGGATATTGTTTGTGTACGTACCCTTTTACAGAATGAATTAAATTTTTGAATGGTCCCCATACACCTTTAGATTTCTCTGTCAGATTTCCTTTAGATCTCCTTTTGTTTTACCAAAACCATGTAATATGAGGGACTTTCTAAACCATTGTTTGTTGGTAGATCTAAAGGATATCTGACAGAGAGATCTAAAGGTGTATGGCCAGCTTTAATCCCTTGTTGTTAAATTTCTGTGAAAGTCCCTGGATCTAGCTTGGTCTTTGTCAACCTCTCGCTTTAAATTTGGAATGGTGTATATGTGGAATGTTGGCAAAATCACTTGTTTAGGACTTAGGCCCGAATATTATTAATGTCAGCTCTAGTTAAGATAATGAATAAAATGCTTCTTGAAGTCATATGAAATATGAAAATGAAATGAAGGTATTCTAAACAATTGAAATATCTTATAATTTTAATTTAAGAAAATTGGTTTATTTATTTTGATATTTTAAGTTATAGTTTTGGTTAATTTTTAAATGCAATTTGTGTTAAATTTGATCTGATATTAAGCCCAGCACTACCAGCCAATTAGATTGTGCTTACAGACTTCCTGACTCCTTACACTGAGGTATATGGTGAATCAGCTCGCTCCCATAGAATAGATTGGTTAGACTAGTTAATTTATTAATTACTGTAAAACAGAGATCTGCTCTAAAGACGGGTATTATTGCTGTTTAAAGGAAATTCTAAGGGCATTCTGCTCCAATTACCACTAAATTAATGGGGGGGAAAAGCCAGCGCCTTCTAGTTAGCCGATCATGGCATGCGTAAGGCATCTATTTCTTTCAACACATTTCCTGGAAATGAGGCATTGAGCATCTGTGGGTAATTATTCCATCATGCTAATGGTACGTTCCGTACGTTGATTTGTGGCACTTTGTAAGTGAGCGGAAGCAAGCAATGTACCAGTCAATTAAACTGAATTAACGAAATTCACCGTGGAACCTTGCCAGCAGTGAGTTTTAAGTAGTTAAAGGCAAAATGTCTGGAGTCTTTATTTGGTGTTGTTTAATTGGCGATTATCTGAGAATGACGGTTCGTCTTTTCGTCATTGCACTCTCCTGCTGTATCATATTTTCAGAATATTGATTTATATACCGGGTGTGACCACTAGAGGGAGCATCTGTGTATAGAGGGCAGTACATGGGAGTCAACTGTGTGCTTGTGGTGACAATATAACTTGATTGAAATGGATATTGTGTACAGATATAGATAAGAAATATCAGATACATTGTGTAAATATAGTAATTTGGGACTTTTAATCCTTTAGTCGAAATTTTTGACGAATCAAATTGAGTGGGATACGACCAGCTCTAGGAGAGACCTTAAAATGTCAGTAAACCCATCTGCCTCACTCTTGAGATATATGTTTCACCTCCTGGGTGTTTTGCCTATGGCGTGTTTCTAAAAAAGCCTGCTACAGGCAATCAAGGCAGGATACATTACAATTCCCCTCCCTCTTCCCCCCTTCACATGTGAGGAAGAAAAGTGACATTGACTTCTTAACATAGAGGTCAATGGCACCATCCCCCCGCATCTTCCAAGTCATCAATGATGCTGGAGAAGCAGACCCGGAATGATTGACAAGGGGTCATGGCCTCCCTATGGACAGGTAAGTAAGCCCAAGTGTAACTCAGGGTGAGTATTGTTAGTAAACAAACTTACCCTGAGCTACACTTGGGCCAAATGCCCAGCAGGTTAAGCATTTTTTTGTGGTCATGTGTCTCTTATTCTTCATGTTTAGCTGCAAAGACTAATGGTGGCACCCATGCAGAGGGCATATCAGCCTGCTAAGTGTGGGCACTGAGAATAAGTGAGAACACATTGCTCTACATGGGAACTGCACGTAGTAACACACAATTCTATTGGGAAGCCTGAATTGACCAAATTCATTTTGGGGTTACTGATCAAGGAATGGAGTGCACAACCATTTGTAGGGTTGTACTTTCACTTAGCATGTGTTCTCCTGCTGTGTGAAATAATAAAAAATAACCACATAAAATATAATAACAAATATTACCTAGGTAGATAATGATATCCTCAACCTGCTAGTCACAGTCTATTCATGCCCCCCCCCCCCCCCCCCCCCCCCTGCTTGTACCCATTTAGGTCACAGCAAACATTGCAGCTTCTAAAGTGTCCAAGCTCCGAGAATGGGCAGCCATTGCAAACTCTGTCAAAGAAATTTTCCAGGCATCGATGAGCCTTTCTGACAATCCCCGTCGTGCGGAATTTACCCACTTGGCCCGCAGACAAGGCCAATGAATGTGCCAGGCTCTCAGGTTCCATTTCAGTGAGCTCTGAGCACTCTCTTCTATACAGGAATCCTGCTTAATGATGAAAGTCTCTCATTTTCAGTATTATACTTGGCTGGTATTAAAGACTCGATGAATGATACCAAACAGGCTAACCGAGGCTGATTCAATCCCCCATCTACCACCATTCACCTGATAACATGTTTGAGATTCGAGGGAGAGGAGTGCTTTCCATTATGTGGATTTTACAAAAAAATTATCAACATTTTGTATAGACTTATTATAATAATCATTTATTTATATAGCGCCAACATATTATGCAGCGCAGTACAATACATTACAGTGGAGATACAACACAGGATACTACATACAGGAACAGGCTATGACACAGGAGGAGTAGAGGACCCTGCCCGGTCGGGCTTACAATCTAATAGGATATATTTTATATTTGTGGTTTTATCATAATTTTTTTATGTGTATTGTGTACTCAAACCTTTTTTCTTCTTTACTTTTCCATAGTGAGGCTAATAAGGGATCATAGGTGTTTCCTTAAAGTCCATCTCAAGTTTTTAAATAAAAAATAAATGTAATAGTAAAACCTTCAATCCCGCTCGAAAACAGCCTTATCGGACATGACCGTTAATACGGCGATGTCCGATGCTTTGCCTGGCTCTCCAGGCAAAGCTCAGCTGAGGAGGAGGAGCAGTTCTGCTCTCCCCCGCTTCTCCAATATCTGACAGCAGCGTGATGACATCATCCCGCTGCTGCAGAATACATTGGACGGCTTGAATATCGAGCCGTCTGTACCCTGCTTTCAATTTCTCTGTCAGATTTCCTTTAGATCTCCTTTTGTTTTACCAAACCCATGTCATATGAGGGACTTTATAAACAATTAAGTGTACATGTGTTCGATCGCAGAGGACCCGGCACTACATAGTGTATGGCCAGCTTTACTTTACACTGGCAGCTCACCCTGGAATGGGCCCTGAAAAGTGTCTCTACCACTAGTGAAAACCAAGCAAACACTGAAACGTCCTGCATGGTCCAGCCCTGCACTTTCTGCTAGAACATGCTGCATATTCATTTATTTGTAAATGATTCTTAGGTCTATGGACAGAGGCGTGTGAGTGAAGCTGGTAGGGGGCTGCAGGGAAGGCAGAGGTGGATAGAGGGGTAGAAGGTAAAGTATATGAACTGTACACACAGGGATGGGGGCACACATAAACTACACACACTGTAAACACAGGGATGGGGACTACACACATGTAGTGCAGGGGTGTCAAACTGTGACTCATTGGTCAAAAATCGCCTTGCTATGTATTTGAGTCACCCCTTGCTCTATTGGGACCCATCAATGAGCAATTGCAGATTTTTTCAAATATTTGTCTAATTTTTTTCTCCTATAGCTTCCGTAAATAAATGTTACTGTTTTCTTTAAGCCTTAAAAATTTTAAATGCGATGTTGCTTGGTTACATTTTGATAAGCGGAATTGATTGTATTGTACGAGTCTGTGTGCAGCATGGCGTGCCCCAATCCATATTTGATTTTCTTGGATAAGTACGTCAATATTGGATCAACTTTGATAAAGATGTAATACAAAGGATATTGAATTTTGCATACTACAAATGAGGAACACTTCGTTAGGTTACACTGGGTCATTCTGCAGAAAAACGATTCATTTTGTATAAATTGTCTGAAATAATATAATTGGTCTGTGTGTAAAAGTGTAAATATACAACATAGTGCTATAGCTTCCTGAGTGAGATCACAATATGCGCACGTGCTGATTTGTGCAATGACGGTAATAGTGACTGAGATCACAAATTCTCGAATTTATTGTGGATTGTGGATATTAGGTGTTTTTTTATAATTTGCGAATACGAATATTTCCTGTGCTGCTCGTCACTAGTGTTTAGTATATGATCTGGGAGAGGAGTGCTTTATGTGCTGAACGAGGTGTGCTTTGTTTATGAAATGGGAGAGGTGTACTTTGTTATGCGCTGGGAACGGTAAACTTTGTTTATGTACTGTGTGAGGTGTGCTTTATACATCTTACAATCTCACCATACAATTTCTGTTTAATCCACTTTTGTTCTACCAAAACCATGTAATATGAGGATCCTTCCAATCACTATGTATTCTATCAGCGAGGACCCGACACTACATAGCAGTGATATATA
>CM070041.1:52076321-52086691 GCA_036250615.1 Ptychadena robeensis | reverse complement strand
CGAAGCACCCACCCTCCCACCCTAATTTTCGTTGACTTACCTGATGTTTCTTTTATTGTTTTTTTGTTTTTGTTTTCGCAGCGGCGGGTCCCCTTCAGTGTCCGATAGCTTTTTTAGAGTGATTTAGGGTGACGTGCTGGTTTATAAAGGGCCGTCACCAAATGTGGTTGGTTATTGTCGGCTCGCTCAGGCCCTATTTATTCCAGTTTGTTTCCTGTTTAACAGTTTTTTCTTTTCCAGTGGTTTAGAAGTACCTACCACCTTCCCCCTTGATCTAAAGGGCTGGTGCTCGGTACGGACGGGTTATTATATGTTATTATTACGGTTATTTCTGTTATTTTAAATAAGTTAGTAAGGTATGATTTGGCACTGTCGGGTTTAAGGTCAGTTTTCGTAAGCTGTGGCCATATATTTTTGTAAACGCACTTTTAATACAGACAAATTCTGAAGAATAATGTGTCAGTGTGGTTAATTGGGAAAGGGTTAAGGGTAGACATCGATTAAACGCTGCCCGGTCAGAGAGGCCCCGCTATGGTGTTGTGATTAAAGGGAAGGCTTACTCATCATTGCTGTTCAGGGTCTCAACACGGCCATTGTTTTATTAATTCAAACTAAACTTTGTAGTTTAAATCCACAGAATACATTGCAGGTGTAATCAAACAACAAACGGCCTTTATCTGCAATCAGATGTTTCTTTCCAGAGATTCCTTTTCATTTCCCTACCCCATCTTTGACTTTGTGCTGGTGTTCTGAGACATTTAAGGCGCCCCGCTCTCCAAGGAAATATAGAGACTATACATGATTTAGACTTAGTTTGCATTAACAAAGTAGAAAACCTTCATTTTACAAATAAACTTGTTATACTTTGTTCTATTTTACCGTAGCCCAATAGAGTAACACCATGGTTTTCTTAATGGAACATGCAAACATGGCTGCTGCTTTCAAGCCCTCTCTGTCTCATTGAAACTACAGTTTAAAGGAAGGACGAGGGAGGCCGGGCGGTCACTCGTTGGATGTTATTTATCGTGTGACGGGTTAGGTTCTTATAGCTGGAAATAGCAAAAACAGAGTCAGCCTAAATCCCCCCATACACTTTACTATCTTACCATACAGTTAGGACCTGGTACATATAGGTGTACCAGTCCTTACCTCCCCAGCGCCATTGATGGCTGCGGTAAGTGTTAGGGGGGTAGAGCAGGTGAACAGATCTGTGTAGACCTGTATCTGTTTTATATTTCCCATGGCACTTTTGAAACAGAAAATAGTGAATACCCGTACTGCCAGCATATTTCATACAGTTTTTCCTAAGGGTCAAGGGGGAGGCTTTTTTGGGGGGGGGGGGGGGGGGGGGGGCAGGACGTGGGCATTGTATGAACTCTACAACAGAACCTGATTTAAAGCTGAATGCCCAAAAATTATTTTTTAAATATAGGATATAGTGCGCCCAATTGTTGCATTAAAGCGGTTTTTCAAACAAAATGTAAAAACCCACACATACATTAATAGACACAATAACCAATACTCACCTGTCAGCAGTTCAGGAGCTGGAAAACTGTCTACCAGCATACTCACCTGCTTTACTTTCATTTCTCATGCCGGCATCTTAGCTCCTGGAGACATGCAGCTTGCTTCTGCCTCCACTGTGCGAGGGGGAATCAGCGCTGACGAGTTCCTCCTGCCTGGGGAGAGATGTCCCGACACCATTTCCAGCCACCTAGCCGCGATGTAAGTGCGTGGGAGGGTGCACACTCGGAACAAGCGCCCCTCCTGCTGTCAGAAAAGTTTTTATTTTTACAATTAAGGATCTCAGCAGCATCGGCTTGTGACTTGCAGCCAATACTGCTGAGTGACCTCCCAGGTGGTATGTTCCTCTTTAACTAAAAAAGTGCAGTGACATCACGTTTAGTCTCTGAAGGCTGTGGCAGAGAACAGCTGTGTACAGCTGTGGACATCAGAAAGGGGGGGCGGAGACCAACCAGTCACCCTGCAGAAGGAGAGAGAGCTGCAGTGACTGGTCTTATTCACAGATCTAAAGAAACAATTTTTTAAGAGTTCATCCTAAATGACAAATCTTTTTTTGGCAAGATCTCTCTGTTTCTTTTGTGAAATATCCCTCAAGCCACCCCCACAGCAATATTACCCCTCTCCAGCGAAAAAGGTTGGGCATGTCTTTATTGGTGTTTTATGAGGAAACTCTCCACCCCAACGTAGATGTGGCCCCATTGTTCTGGCGGTATTGACGCTGTGACAATGTATTGTAACATCTGACTTTACAATGCCGGGTACCCAGAGATTACCGTATCACAATGAGGCAACGGAGGACGTCCTATGCCTCTTAATGAGACTTTCTCCACTCCGCCATGCTAAAGTTCCCGGCCATATTACTCCCCTCGGAGAGTGAGAGGTAGTAAAGATAGACGGCTCGTCCTAGGGCCAAGGCGATGCAAAGCCTGTGTGAAGGATCTGACTTTTCTTTGTCATTTTTGTTATAATGAGATCTTTTGTACAATGACGCGCCACTGTCCATGTCGAGCTTTGGAATGCGGTTTGGTTATCATAATAAGGTGCGGCGCTCCAACATGGGATATAAAGTATTTATACAATGGTGTGCTACACAAGTTTTTACAGTAATTATGAGAGTGCTTGGGGGGGTGAAACCTCTCTAGATCCTGCCAATCTTTGTACTTTTCACAAAACAATATCATGTTCATGGGAACTCTTCACTACTTCTTAAACATATTTTAAAAGTGAATCAATACTGGAAAAAATATATATATAAATATAATATATATAATATATAATTACATTCTACTTACCCTTTTGAGGTGGCACAATGGTGGAGAAGTGCTCGCTAAAAATTGACTTACCCACTTTTCTCTTGAGCCTGGGAGTTGCCATCTTTAGCTGGCAGCCTTGCAGGAAATTAATACTGATTGGAATGGTCACTTGATGGCACTACTTGATGGTTTTCAATGCTGTTAATTATGTAAATGTAGTGGTGAGGGGTTACTAGACAGGTGGGGATCCCTATAGAACTGGACCAAGATGCCACAGGGTAGAGAGAGGATAAAAGAAGGAGTTCCACCCCATGGGTTGGTGCTCAGTCAGAAGGAGACAGCTCTCTCCAAAATGCTGCTCCAACCAAGGCCTATTCTACCCTCTAGCTTGATCCGGCGTGCGTGCAGCCGGAAGCGTAATGGCACAGCGCATCTCTCCTATGCTATTGCCCCGGTGTGCCAGTTGTGCAGTTCCCGCCAGGTACTCAACCTGCCGTTCGGATGGGGTGGTCTGTTGCCAGCTATCACTAAGCCACAACAAGACCACCATGGAGCCACTTCTATGTTCCCGTTACTCAAGCCAACCATAAACATGCCCTAGACCCGCTGATGTCAACTGCTCCTACTTGGGTATCCCTGGCCTTGCCGTACGTTGGTGTAGAAGCTTGTTGCCCATACTACTCTTCGCAAGAGCGGCACATCCCGTTAGACTATTATTTGGGACTGACTGCTGAGGGCTGTACTGAGTTTTCACCTGCCTGTTACCAGTTTGGTTATAGCGAGACCCTTGCTGGGCCTATGGCTTAATAAAGTTTCATGTTGAGCATTAACAGCTGCCGCTTGTCTTCTTGGTTGATCCCTGAACCTTACATACATATACTAGGATTACTTAGTGATGCACAGGTTGTCCAGGACATGTTTGGCTGGTTTTAACTTCTAGTAGTGGTATCTAACCAACAAAATATGTGATATATACTGGTATATTACTTGTGCTACTCATCACTATTGCTGACCATCTCCAGCATTTTGGTCAACCTTTGACCTTCTCTTTCCGGTTGCAGCGGTTTATCAGACTGTGACATTATCCAGAAACTTTCATAAGTCCCTCTCCGTCCTTTCTCTCGTCCCATAGCGGTGGAAGCGACGATACAGTCATCGGAGCAAACTCCTCATCGCCGTCTCATTTCACAGTTTGTCAAGGAGCATTAGAAAGTGCATTTCCGCTACACATTAAGCCGTCGCGCGCACCGAAATTGCAATTGCAAAAAAACACGGCAGACAATCCTCTTTTCTCCCGACGCAGGTATTGCTTTATCCATAAGTTTGGCTGACTGCGCTAAAATGTAAGGGGAAAAATCAATATTACAAAAATGACCCCCCCCCCCACTTGATATAACACTTTTCACATAAATATAAAAGAAGTCATCTTGTGGAAGACACAACTTGAATGGGTTTCGGGGCTTTGTCATGTTGGATTGATGAAGAGCTGAAGCCGTACGGATCGAGGGAAACGCTGAGAAATCCATACGCCGGAGACAAAAGGATAAAATAGGCAATTTAAATTGAAGTGACGAAATGTAAAATTTGGGCATAACAAGACATTTCCGATGGGTGGACTTTTAACATTTGCTGTGCCAGGTCAAACCTGGTGGTGAGTGAAACAGTGGCGGTAAGTGGGCTCATGTAGAAGCATGATGTAAAAGATCATTGTATCCACAATTACAATGCTGTACTGTGTTTCAAAATCATAATTACTCTTATTGCCTTTACAGACCCCTTTCGGGAATCTCCTCTGAGTCTTCCCTTTAGGCTTGAGTGGTTTGCTTCACTTCCTCTTAGTCAACGTTTTTGTTTCACATCCACTTCCCGTCTGTTCTTAGTTGTCTTATACTCCCCTCTGTAGTACCGTCCAATCACAACCTGCAAGACTAACGAGTGTCATGTTTACCTTACAGTCATTCCTGGGAAGCAGTGTAAATAGAAATCACATGTACAGAAATATTCACAGCTTTTGCCTCAATACTTTGTTGGTGCCCCTCAAGCCTTTTTTGACTATGATGCCACAAGCTTGGAACACTTATCCTTGTCCCCGACTATTCCTTTTTGCGCACCTCCTCAAGCGCCATCAGTTGGATGGAAGGGTCCAGTGGAGCCATTTTAAAATCTTTCCAGAGGTGTTCAATCTGGGTTCCGGCTGGGCCACTCAAGCACATTCACAGAGCTGTCCTGAAGCCACACCTTTAATATTTGTGTGCTTATGGTCATTGTCCTTCTGAAAGACAACCTGTCGCCCCTGTTCAAGAGTGCTTTGGAGCAGGTTTTCATCCAGGATGTCTCTGTACAATTCGCTGGTCATTTTTTCCCTTTATCCCTGACCATCTGTCATTTGGCCGCTGAAAAGCATCCAAACAGCATGATGCGCCACCACCATGCTTCACGGTAGATGCGCAGGCGTTGAATGGCGGTGGCATTCACACCAAATCAGACCAGAACTTTTTGTTTCTCATGGCTGAGAGTCCTTAAGGTGCCAAACTCCAGGCAAGCTATCATGTGCCTTTTACTAATGAACACCGTCTGGCCACTCTCCCAACAGGCCTGATAGGTGGATTGCTGCGAGATGTTGCCTTCTGGAAGTTTCCTCCTCTCTCCACAGAGGACCTTTGATACTCTGACCAGAGTGACTATGCGGTTTCTTTGGTCACCCTCCCTGACTAAGCCCCTTCTCCCTCCCGATCAAACTCAATTTAGATGGCCTGCCCAGCTCTAGGAAGAGTCCTGGTGGTTTTGAACTACATCCTGTTACAGATGATGGAAGTCACTGTGCTCATTGGCAGCAGACATTTTTTTGTAACTTCCCCAGATTTTTTACTCAATACAAGCCTTTCTCAGAGGTCCAAACAATTCTTTAATGCTTGGTTTGTACTCTGAACTGTCAACTGTGGGACCTTATATAGACAGGCTTTTGCCTTTCCAAATCTGTCAATCACCTGAATTAATCACAGTGTTCCCAATTAGCTGCAGAAACATCTCAAGAAGGTCAGGGAAAAAGGATAAAGATGCACCTGAGCTCAATTCTGAGCTTATCACAAAAGTTATCAAACTTATGTACATGTGCTTTCTCATTTATTATTTTTTAATCATTTGTCAAAACCTCAATAAACTTTTTCACATTGTCATTAGTGGGTGTTGTGTGTAAAATTCGGAGAAAAATGGTGGCGCTGGTGAATACTTTCTGGGGGTTAACAATATGCAATATGGCAAGTAGCCACTGGGAGCGCCATATAGTGGTTTGTAATATTGAAAACATCTTGTGCTTATTTATATACAGAGCGTGATGATATATTTTCCCGCTTTAACACAAGTGACACACGGCACCCCTGCCACTCCTAATCCCCCCGCCAACGGCTGAGCGGCCCCGTATGTACCGAGACTGTGGCCAGAAAGGGCCACTCCTTGTTGTAACAATAGACATATTATTAATATATGTTCATCTCCTTTTTCCTTTACGCCATAAACAGTAAATATTGAACCCGCTGTAATGTAATAGTACACATTGTGTGGCCACACACTTGCTCCCACCTCCCCCACTCTCTCTAGTACGTGTGTGCATATGTATACCATACAGTCACCCAGCCATTCCATTCATAGCATTTCATACCTTGTTACAGATCTCCCGGAACAGACAGAGGTGACATGGAGCACTGAGATGATATAGGAAGCAAGGTTGGAGAATCTGTACGAGAGACTGCAGAATCCTACCAAATCAGAAATCAAGAGGGTAGAGGAAAGGGAAGAGCGGGAATTTGTATCCAGACTCCTGCCTTCCTTCAGCCTTAAATAAGTACTGTAATGTGGAGCTTTTGAACCTTACAAAGGTAACAAATGCAGCTACCACATCTAAGGACTGTTTAGTGAAATAATAATGATAGTCAGTTTCCTGGGGAAATATATATATATACATATTAGAAGACATCCCTAACATACCTTTAGATGTTCACTGTTTTTCACAGGAATCACATCCAAGGATTCTAGGGATGCATCCTTTCTCTTCATTTGTATTTTTATAACAATGGCGTACTTTATCCTTGAAGATTCTCCTCTCTTATGCTGTCCATCCACCCCGATGGTGTGCAGGCAGCACCTGTCCCTATATGTTCCAGGACGCTGACGTGATGACGTCATCACTTAGCATCCCGGTGCTTATGGGGCCCCCTTCAGTCGTCGGCACCCTTTGTGTGCCGGCCATTAGCTGCATTAAGACGCCGTCTTTCATTGAAGCTTATGCATCGGCTTCCGTCGGTTTGCGCCGGCCGAGATTATCGGACATGTCCGTTCTCTGGCCCGCCGAGCAGTGGGCATGCCGCATAAGCGGCCGATTTTTTAAACCTGACCGATGGCGCCACGCGCCTACTCCCGTCGGTCAGGTTAAAAATCGGCCGCTTATCGGCATGTGTATGGCAGCCATTAATTCCCAATCTGATAACCAAAGCTTTGGAAATCTTTTTGTCCACAAACATTGCAGGTCCACCTAGTGCATTGTGATAAGTGAAGTAAATAGCAGGAATAGTGGGACCACCTCACGTGTCCCTTACCCCCCACCTTTCCAGCATGGTCGGCCCGTCAGAAAGATTTATTGATCTTCGCCTTTTTTGAAGGGCTGATCAACAGTCTGTGAATTCTTAATAATAATCTTAAGCAAAGATAACCTCATAGGTTAAAAATAACAATATTTAACTTGCATTCAATGCTTCCTACCTAGGTGAAATGTCACATTCCTAAATTGGAAATTCCTACAAGGCATCTCTAGCTTGTCCATCTAAAAGAAATCTGATTTAAGGGTTTGCTCTGTTTGGTGGGTTCAGGCGAGAATGTGCTTGCTTTATCTCAGTTCATTGAGAGTAGGTACTGTACTTTTCAGACCATAAGGCGGCAACCCGAGCAGGAAAACAAGAAAAAGTTGAAGTGTTTGAGCATTAATCTCAATTGGGGAAAAAATCCCCAATGCAATATTAATTTCATCCACAAGAGGCCCCCATGCTAACACTTTCGTCATAAACACCGATGACTCATTGCTTCGTTCTCACATATCTGGACGAGGGTGGGGGGGTACCTGTCCGATATCTCCCCTCTACAGCTTGACAGCCCAACTCCAAGTATGTTATGACTAATGTTACTTGTACTTGCCTCTGACTTTGTTTCTCTCCTGCCATAATTGGTCTCCTTGTCTGCCTTTCATGCACCTGTGTCACTCATCACATAGTCCTGGTCCGGCCATCAAGAGTCTGACTGGACAACCCTGTGGTGCACCCATCCCCAACGAAATATTCTTTTTTACCACACACTTCGGACCATTAGACACACCCTCATTTCCACTTTTTGGGGGACACACAGTTTGTCTTATGTTCCGCAAATACGCTATGGTGTTTTCAGCAGAGAGAGTACTGTGACATTCTGCTTCCTACTTTATTTCCACCTGATGATCCCACCAATCAGACCTATTCTCTCCTATATGATGGGGCTGCCATTACTGCCATGTTAGGTTTTCCACATGGTGTCACACACTGACCCGGCCACTTAAGATATGTAAATGCCAATTGTAGTCACCCTTTTTGAGTTGAATATCTACTTGCAAATATAATCTACGAAATATCATATTATTCAGACGACAAATTTTTACTAATCTTGTGGCGGATATTCGAAATTTAGAATATTCTATATATGATCCTGGCGGAATCTATGGACTTGCTTAGCCATGGCCAGTGCATTCGCCTAAACAACCACCGTGACAATTCATTTTGAAAGATAAATCACGATGCGATTCTAATTATTGTTCGCACTGTATGGCCATTACAATGCCGCAATCACTCGTCTTCAGATGTTTGTGTGAAATTGATTGATATCTGTCACCTCATGACAGAAGCAACAAGGAACAACTGTGGGCACAATCTGAACTAAAGATAATTTATTAAAGTATCTATGGATTTGGAAAGGTTGATCATCCCCTTTTAACTAAATAACTGACATATTAAATTTTGGCGAGTTTGGTGACTTTAGAAGCATTGCTTACTCCGTCACCAATGCAAGTACCCAAATTTCGATGACCTCCCCTAATCCCTTTTGAACATCTGTGGATAGTGGTTGGCACATGGTGTTCCTGGTCTACTAGACCTCTAGTACACACCCCTGGGTGATGGTCCTTCTCACATCGTGAACATCGAGCTCTCACATCCTCACAGATTGCATCTAATGTAAGTAGATGCAGAATTCCCAGAGAAGCTACACTCTGAGATGGGAAAACAACAGCAGAACAGTTAGATCGTTTCCAATCTAAAGGAAAAGGGGGAAGATGAAAGTAAAAAAAAAAGGGTGGGGAAGATGGGGTTCTATTACTGCTAATGTTTTGTAAACTTGAACAAATTTCTCTTATCACCATTAGTAGAAGACAAGCATGCCGCCGTTGCATTGCGATGCAGTTGCTTCTTGGACCTCATGTTGTGCCACAGCACATTGTAACTTCGACATGTCCTATACATCAGTAAGTCAACAAATTAGGGTGGGAGGGTGGGTGCTTCGATCCGGAAAGAGGCCCTACTTCCGGCCTCTCTCCTTTTTATAGTTTTTCCTCCGCCCCCTTGGCTCCGCCCCTCACCTTCCCCATCTCCCTGTCAGTCACCCCAGGCGGGAACACGCCCAGTCAAGGCTGCTCCCGCCTACCACCCTTCGGCTGCCGGCTCTGCAGCTCCATTTCTAAGGGTGTTACAGAAATGATGTCACTCAGGGAATTGCTGCCAACAATACATATGGAGTATGTTCTATAGGATGGTGGAGGAAAGTCATGTGACCACAGATAACTACTATTCACCAGGAATTATAATATTCAAACAAAATAACATAAGGTGTGTAAGTACACCTGAACTTAGGAAACATAACTTAAAGGTGAGCCACATAAAATATTTTTTATTTTTAACACATAAAATAAGTTTGCTGTTTGTTAAGTATATGTGATTGAGTCACTAGAAATCCTACACTGAGAAATCCTACTCTCACGTATGTCACCGGAAGAGAAAGTTAAGGTGCCCATACACGCAAAGATATGGGCTAGATCGATAGGCGCTTTGAGCGCCGTGTGCTCACAGCCATCTTTCAGGCCCATATCATATGTGGCCATCCCTGTTTTCGAGCCGAACCAATCAATCCCGCTCGAAAACATGGATATCGGACATGACCGCAAACCACAGTCGATGTCCGGTGCTTTGGATGGATCTCACAGCCTTTTCTCCCAGCCGGGTCCCTAGATGCTGTCTGACGGGTCCCCCTAGCTGCTCAGGCCCTGACAGCGGCCCCAGCAGCTAGGGGGACCCGACGGACAGTGCTGGCACACACAGGGGTCCCCGGCCAATTGTGACCAAATTTTTCGGCTGCTTGACCAAGAGTGATGATCATGCATGGTCTATCGCCCAAAACATTGGGTCACAATCTAAACGTGTATGATGGGCTTTAGAGGAAACCTTTGCATGGAGAAACACAACACACCTAGAGCCATAAGGCTGCCATACACGGCACGGATTCGTGCCGGATTCTGGCGCGATGGAT
>CM070041.1:52030564-52052002 GCA_036250615.1 Ptychadena robeensis | reverse complement strand
GCGAATGTTCGCGTCCGCCGTTCGCGAACATCAAATTCTGGGTTCACGCCATCACTACTGCAGATACACAATGCTTGCTTTCCTTCTTTCAGTTATTTTTTTTACATACGGGTAAAGTCATGTACGAGTGCAATATACTTTATATGGTTAAACAGCGGGGGATCCATTGAGCTGCATGGTGGTGACTAGGCTGATATGATGTCTAGTGATGACATTTCTCTAATTATTCTCCAAATATTCAAAGTAAATTCCAGATATCCTGTCCATTATATCGGCATTTGTAATGCGATATATTGCAAAAGCAATGTATGTTCTAAGGGCAACATCTAGTGGCAGAATGTGAAATTGCAGTTGCTGTGTAATCTTATCAAACAACATGAAAGTAATTCTTTGCGAAAATCGGCATATGAACATGTGAATATTGCATGGTTTTTTCCCCGGGAACTCGATCTCCTGCAGACACTACACCGTGATTAAAACCCTAGGCAAACGCTCTAGTGGAAACATAGCTTTAGTTGTAAACCAAAACTAACCCTATACCTCCTAGGTGCCCAACCTGAGGCCCGGGGGCCGCATGCGGCCCTTTGGGCGTTGTTCAGTGGCCCCCCTTGGTCCTCCACATGCGGCCCCCAAAACCTGTTAATGCATAGGGCATAGCAACTCCCCTGTGAAGTGGTCACACACTGACCCAGCTTTTCTAATCAACTTTGGCAGTCCTACATCAGTAAAATTTCCAGTTTTGATCAGGGAAACCAGGTCTACATATGGGCTGTCAGGTTTTGATTGCCTGTCTGGATCTGCTCCACTGCCTGCCGAGATAGGTCGATGAGGGGAGGGTCTGGATCGATGTTATATGCGGCCCTTTAGTGATGCCAGGGGCCGCCACTTGTGGCCCTCAGTATCAACTTCGTTGCCCACCACTGCTATACCTAGTACCTATCACTAAACAACCTCCTAAACAACAGTTCTCAACTAGCATTTCTAGCAATGAGTGGTACCTACCTCCAAGAAAGTTTTCCCAGGTCTGGTACAGACCTAAGGCCCGGGGGCCAAAACCGGCCCATTTAGCCTTTTAATCCGGCCCTTTGTCTGCTTAACCTCAAGACGTTCTTGCTCCCCTCCACTCGTTCCCTGCAATAAGTGGAGATAATGCCTAGATGGTGATTGTTATGGTCTCCTTCTAGGGGCCGTGGTCTATCAAAAGCTTATAGATTTATTTTTATAGATTTTCTTTTACATTTCCCAACCTAGCTACAAGGACCCCTATGCCGGGCGGCCCTTGCACGCTCTTGGTCTGGCCCCAATGTCAAATTTATAAACCCATTGTGGCCCACATGTCAAAAAGATTGCCCGCCCCATTCGGTAATCTTCATCTTGATGGTAGAAGTCTTCTTCCCATGCTGCCAAGAGCTGTAGAGTAAAGTAGGGTACAGACATGTAGATTTGGGCCAGATAGATGGCCGAGTGCAGTGCGGCCATCTCTGTTTTGGGGGGACCAATCAATCCCATTTGAAAAACCGGGATATCGGTCATGACCGTTAATCACGCCCGATGTCCGTTGCTTTGCATAGAAACCGCAGGTCAACAGGCAAAGCATCGGCTGAGCTGGGAAGAGAGCAGAGATGTCAAATATCGAGCCGTCTGTTCCCTGCTTAAGGGTCCCCATACACCTTTAGATTTATCTGTCAGATTTCCTTTAGATCTCCTTTTGTTTTACCAAAACCATGTAATATGAGGGACTTTCTAAACAATCAAGTCTACCTGTGTTCAATCACAGAGGACCCGGCCCTACATAGTTGTTGGTAGATCTAAAGGATATCTGACAGAGAGGTCTAAAGGTGTATGGCCAGCCTAACGATGAAGTTTACAAACACCTAAAAGTTGTCAAGGGGTCGTCCATTGTGAACGATTTGAGGAAGACTTCTGTTTAAGTTGTGCTCATGTAAAAATCTTATCACTGAAAATTGAGTCTTATAGAACAAAATAGAAAAGACAGATGAACCTATACAAAAAAGATTTTGGTAGACTCTGAAATCATGATCAGAAGAAATCTTGAATGAAATTGTAGGAATGGAAGAGTAGATAAACACTTTATAAGCGAGTTCCTTCAAGCTCCGCGGCTCGTCTGGTTCTATTAGATGATTATAATAATAACATTTCACACCTCCCTTCCACCCGGAGTTACAATTGTAGCCGACAAGGATTTTAATCGCCGGGTTGCCGTATCTGTAGGCGCCATGCGATGGGTGTTTCTCTCCGTCACTCAGCTTCACACTGCGATAATACATCGCTGCGTCGCCTGCTGTGTTAAAAAAGTTTGAAGAGCAATTTTAAGTGTCTTATGGTGTGAGTCCCAGCATGCTCATTACAGAGAATATGTGTTTTACTCTGCCCAATAATACACGCCAATGGTTTGTGCCCACACATACAAAACTTTGGTGTCGGCTATGTTTAACATTCAAACTTCTGGGGGAAATACAAGCATAAAAAAGCCATCACAGAATTGTTATGGTCTAGGGATGTTGGAACTAGAGGTTCCTCAATGGACCAGCATTATGTATGTCCTCTATTGTGATAGAGTCAACAAATATGAAAAAAGAAACCTGCATACAATGACTCAGGACCCTTTCAAGTAGACACCGACACAGTTGTTCTAGCTCAGACATGGGCAAACTACATCCCATGGGCCATATCTGGACTGGTTAGTTTATTAACCTCCCTGGAGGTTTGCCCAAACCCAGTTCGGGCGGAGTTTTTTTGCAAAACATTCCCGGAGCTGGGAGCAGACAAACTCGCCTATGCTTGGCAAGGCCACAGCGATTCTGAAATGCATCCGATCTGCCGGTTGCCGTTCCGGTGCCACAGACCTCCATGTAAAGGGAGTGACGTCTGTTTACCAGCCCACATCGCTACTGTGTACTCTGCTTTGCTTTCTCATATTGCACAGCTGACAACAGCACGATACGGGCATACCGCCAGGGAGGTTAATCCTGCCTGACATAATGGTTGATAAGTATCATCTCTGCTTTTTTCAGTGCATGAGCAGAGGAGAGTGTCTTGTCACCAAGGTCTCTGGATTATGACAAGACACTCTTGTGATTGGCTAATAAAAAAAAACTGAAATCTATTATATTTGGACAAATATCTAGTAAGCTAAGACTAGTGATGAGCAGCATAGGTAATATTTAAATTTGTGACATTTTGCTAATTATTCTTCAAAGTAAATTAGAAAATACTGCTGTCATTATTTGTTGTGAATATCTGCACCTTTACATGCGAATATTGCCAACGCAATGTGTGTTGTCACGGCGACATCTAGTGGCAGAATGTGAAATAGCAGCTGCAGTGTAATCAACACATGAGAAAACTCTCATAGAAGTACGTCAATGTGAAAATTGTACATTCGAATATAGTGAATGCAATGCATGGTACTTTCCCCAGAATCGCGAATATTCGGAATTACAAAAATATAGCGCTATAGTCTCAAATATATGGAAATATATGGATATTCGCTATAAAAAAATTGTGATTTGAATATTTGCGCTCAATTCTAGCTAACACTGTAATGAACACAGGAATCAATCAGGCGACAGAGGCGGCTGTAATGCTTAAACTGTAATCTTTTTGTTCGGTGAGGCCCTGAAGGTGGGTCTCACTAGTGATAATCGGCACAACGGTGCAAACAAGTAACTGACGTACGGCAATAGTCCTTAACTTTAGTCCAGAATGGGGGTACTTTTAGTAGCACAATGTGGGCCGGCAGCTCTTACCCCACGACAGGCCAGGGACAAGGGCAGTGCAGGACCAGACTCGGATGAGGCCCAGGATATACAGTAGGTAAGGCAGGCTGAGTCCGCAGGCACGCCAGTAAACTGGATTCAGTGACTCCAGTAGGGCCCACAGGGGTCCGGCCATCGACCCCACTGGAACAGCAGTACGGGTCTCGGGCGGCAGACACGGCAGCGCAAAGTGTGGCTCTGTGCTGGAAGCTGCGCGTGCTTTTATGCCTGCCGGCTGCACGCACGCCGGGCTAACTGGGTCCGGATACAAGGCCGCAGATGAAACAGCAGCAGACATGCTGCTAGTTTCCTCCTTGCTCTCCACAAAAGGCCCAGCCCACCGGGCGGGGACTCCTCTTAAGTCCTCAGGAAACCCTGGGGCATGCTG
This sequence comes from Ptychadena robeensis, assembly GCA_036250615.1. NCBI lineage: Eukaryota > Metazoa > Chordata > Amphibia > Anura > Ptychadenidae > Ptychadena > Ptychadena robeensis. The sequence continues at coordinate 52,047,835 of CM070041.1, read as the reverse complement.
GTCCAGGGACTTTAAGGGGACCTCACCCTGACTACACAACCCCTGGCCACTACAAGACCCTTCTTCTTAACATTATGACATGATTATATCCAGTATATTTCCTCTGAATAAGGATCCTTTTATCTTCTTAGATTGACCCTCAATCTTTAAGCAAAGCTTATCATTTTGAACATCCTCTTTAAAAATCCCCAACTAGCTTCTGTTTGCCTTTAAATAATGATGTCTTTCAGCATTACGCCTGATTTTGATGGCATCCTCTATAAAACGCATCCTCTTTTTATGGGAGCCAATAAGAAATGTAACAAATCCCATTATCCGGGAGTGAAGCCCTTTTCTCCGGAACATTCGTAATGATCTGACCACCATCTGGCTGGTGCAGAAAACTCAGCCTCCACGTCAGCTGTCATTTCAGCAGTGCTGAAGATCCATCCAACTGGCAGAGCGTACGGAGAGAGCTCAAGGACGTATCGCGGCTCCGTGGAAGCATGGTGATAATGTGAATATATACAGATTAGGATGTGACTGGGGCAGGGTACTTCTGTACTGGAGCCGTCAGAAAGTTTAAGGTGATTTAGAGGTATTTTAAGGCTGCACTTGTTTTTAAATTATAGAAAGGTACACAGTTTTCTTTTAACTTTCCTTTCATTTAACATTGTAAAGTAGGTTGATATCTGGAAAATGACTAGGCCACTCCAGGACCTTGAAATACATCTCCTGCATTGCAGTGTGTTTGGGATCATTGTCATGCTGAAAGACCCAGCCACGTTTCATCTTCAATTATCTTGCTGATGGAAGGAGGGTTTCACTCAAAATCTCATTATACATGGCCCCATTCATTCTTTCCTTTACACGGATCAGTCGTCCTGCTCCCTTTGCATAAAAACCAGCCCCAACGCATGTTTTTCCACCCTCATGCTTCACAGTAGGTATAGTGTTCTTTGGATGCAACTCAGCATTCTTTCTCCTCCAAACACAACAAGTTTTTTCTACTTTGGTTTCATCTGACCATATGGCATTCTCCCAATCCTCTTCTGGATCATCCAAATGCTCTCTAGCAAACTTCAGATAGGCCCGTACATGTACTGGCTTAAGCAGGGGGACACCTCCTCATTGTCCATTGTGGTTTACTGAATGTGTTACATGCTTATTAATGCACTGTATGTAAAAATTCTTTTTTTCAATAAAGTTATTGGAAAAAAAAAAGCAGGGGGACACGTCTGGCTCTGCAAGATTTAAGTCTCTGGAGGCGTAGTGTGTTACTGATGGTAGCCTTTGTTACTTTGGTCCCAGCTCTCTGCAGGTCCCTGTGTGGTTCTGGGATTCTTGCTCACCGTTCTTGTGATCACTTGGACCCCACAGGTGAGATCTTGCGTGGAGTCCCAGATTGAGTGAGATTATCAGTGGTCTTGTATGTCTTCCATTTTCTAATTATTGCTCCCACAGTTGATTTCTTCACAGCAACAGTGTGTGACAACCTTGTGAAGACTTACAGAGAACGTCTGACCTCTGTCATTGCCAACAAAGGGGATGTAACAAAGTATTGAGATGAACTTTTCATAGGGACCAAATACTTATTTTCCACTATCATTTGCAAATAAATTCTTTATAAATCGGACAATGGGATTTCCTGGATTCTTTCCCCCCATTCCATCACTCGTCTCGTTAAGGTGATGGTGAACTATCATGAAAATTACACACCTCTCCCATCTTTTTCTGTGGAAGAACCTGCAGAATTGGTGGGGGACTAAATACTTTGTTTCCCCCACTGTATAGGAGTGATTTTCAGGTGTCCATTGAACTCTTTCCATATACCACTGTCTACGTATTTTTACTTCCTTCAGCTTTACAGTTCCTCCGCTACAGAAGTCCCGGAGGAGTTCCATGACCCCGCAGTAACACAAGGCCCCTGACCTCTTGTGGAATAAAACTTGTTCTCTTTTCTGGGCTGTAACTCGTAATATGTTACAAGAGAGAAATGTCAAGAGAACGTTTTGCCTTGTGGTTTATTGATTCGGCATCACTGTGCGCAAACAAACATGGAATTGGATGGCGGAAGGGAATCGCTGATCTGTCCCGGGTCCATCCCAGGAGATAGTTATTTTTTCTTTTTACAGTTATTTGGATTATGGTTATTGGTTTTAAAGGCGACTTGTAATACTATTGGTGCAATGTAGTTATGGTTGTCTTGGCCTTCTATACTCAAGTCAACTGGATATCCTTGCTGCAAAGTGGTCGAAAATGTGGCATTTTTTTTATATTTCAACTATCCCTTGAACAAGGTATCATCACTAAAATTGCAAAACTTGTAAGCAGATCTTTACTCTTAAATTCATAATTATATATATATATATATATATATATTAGTTTGACTTGCCTCTGAGCTTCCATTCCAATTATCTGCCAGGCTTCGAGGAGTTAATTCAATGCAATACCACGAGTGGCCATATAAATATATGGGGCACCATTACAATGGAAAAATTGTCTGTGTAGTTTTCAATACACAGCGTTATTAGGTACTTTCCTGGCTATCAATGCTCTCACAGCTGTCAGCTCTTCCACGTTACCATGGTGCTGCGTCATCACAGAGGGGAATAGAGGAGGGACTGCATTCTGAATATATATTTGCAATCCATAACCAAAAGCCTCCCAATGCAGAATATTGTGAATATCCAGCACCATTTTCGCAAAATTTGCCAATTCTTGAATAGCCAATATTCGCCGAATATATATGCTATTCGAATACTAGAGCTCAATGCTGTTAATCAAAAGTTGACTATTGTTACAGAATACTAGAATAAGACCTGGATGATGAAAGCAGTGGTGTCCTTCCTATGTACAGTACATCTATTGTCTCCACGTACCAATATTGTCTCCCTGTGGGCTTGTGTGGCTCCACCGCTGGCCTAAGCCCGGTATGGCCTTCATATTCTGAACAGGTAGACTTTGTTTCTTCTACTTATCTCAAGGCTTTATTTCCATTATAACCCGGAGCACACCATTAGATTATAAAACGCAATCTTCAGCAGTTTATATCATTATTGAAAAAGCCAGAGTCTTTGCTGAAAGAATTATCGCAGGGAATGTATAGAAAGGAGCTGGTGGCTCAGCGATAGGAGAACGAAATAGAACGGCCGAACTTCTGGGGAAAGCCTGATGACCTTTAGCAGAGATAATCCTGGCGTCCTTTCAAGGGCAGAGTCGTTCCCCGAGCTCACACCGCTGGTTTTCCCTCCTCCATGAAATGGAATTGACTTTCCAGGCAGAGATCAGAGATAATACGCTGTATTCTGCGTGATGGGATGTCACAGAAGGACAAGCTATGGGGGCAAATAGGAAAGGTTGGAGTTACGTGTAAATTGGAAAAAAAAACAATAGATTCTGTATTTTTTAATAGTGAGCAAAGTTTTATGAATTCTTTACTGTGTATTGGCATGAAAAGCGGATAACATTTTATATCCAATATACCATAGCTCAGCAGTTTTACACTGCCGACCAGTGGACCGTTGGCATCCCATCTGGCCTGCATACACACGCCACAGATCGGTATTGGCATGCTAACATTTTATACTTTTATTTTTCTTACATTTCGGAATAGCTTTAGCTATTGTTGACTAGTGATTAGAGATGGTCGAATTTTTTTAAAAAATTCAACCATTTTGACGGTTTCGAGTTAATTGCAAAGCCCCTGAACATGGTATCATCACCAAACTTGCTGAAGATGTAGAGAAGGGTTGGGGGTACACCCCAAATAAGAAAGTATGTCTCTAACACAAATAGTTTTTTCACACATTAGGTTCAAAGTCAAGTAAAAATGTTGAAAATCGGAACTTTAACTTTGAACTTAATTTATGCAAACTACATGTTCTAGAGCAAAACTTTTTTTTTATTAAATGTTCCCCCAACCCTTCCCTACATCTCCAGCAATGTTGGTGATGATACCATTTTCAGGGGCTCTGCAATCAGCTCACAAAGTTAGCAAGTCAAAAAATTCGACCATCTCTACTAGTGATAAGCGGCATAGGCAATATTCGAATTTGCAATATTTCACAAATAACTGGTAATATTCGATTGGATATTCACAGATATTCGCAATTTAAGCGTAAGGCCAAGCACTGCAAAAATATATTCGCAATTATAATCGCATCATGATTTCAAATGAATGGTCATGTGGTATTTATTTTTGCATTGCAAATATATACCGTATTTTTCCGACCATAAGTCGCACCCAGTTTTTAAAGCAGGAAAACCAGAAAAAAAATATCTGATATATAAAAGTGTTCAGATTAATTAGGTTAATGCAATTGATTAAATGATAGTAACAGGATTTGGAACTTGTTTAGACCGCTGTTTAAAGCAAACCTTTTATCTGCTATTGTACTTGATTGGCACTACATGTCCCGATAATAGAGAAGAATGTAAAAAAAAACCTGTAGTGAGTAAATCCAGAATGCCCCTTCTCACCCCTCCTCTTTCACAGATATCTGTGAGCAGTGACAGCCAGGAAAATACCTCATCACAATATGTATTGAAAACAACACTAAAATGTTTTCTCCATTGAAAACCAATTATATGGCACCCCCAGTGGCCACTTGCGATATTGCAATTTATTCACCCATAAGACTGCCAAATCAATATGGAATTACAGCAGGTAAGTATGTGTGTGTATAGAGATATACTTTTTTTTGAGTATACATCCGCTATAACAATATACATCCGCAAATAACAATATTTGACTGAAACATTGTGGCATTGTTCTTACTCTCACGTAGTTTTGCTTGCAATGTATTTCCTTCTAGCGCAGCCTTACTGTGAAATGTCATTTGTACTGGTGACTGTACGCAGTGTGGTCTCCGCGGAGGAATCGGTCAGTGGTTTCATACTTCTCTATTTTCCGCCTTCTCCATCCGGATGTCAGGAAATGCCCCAGTTTTCCCCCCTCATTCCTCCTATTAGGATACTCGGTGACATTTCCATACTGACACATACACTTAACCAGCGGCTCGTCTCGACTCTTCATTTCCCCCTGAATACATTTACACACATTGTCCTGTATCTGTCACCAGTGATATATTGTCCATGTCTGAGCCACTAAAAATAGCACCAGGTTGCCGGCCACCCTAGGGGCTCATCCATATTGATTTCCTGTGCGTCTCAATGTGGCGAATTCTCCCCGTCAGTGTCGTCGTGTCACAAAACGTTATTGAAATTCGAGTTCCATCAGCCTGCATCCAGGTGCCCATGTGACCCTCGGAATTAGGACAAAACAAGCTGTGTCCTTCTCTCTTTCCAGACAAAATATCTGATTTAGGAAATATCCGTACGCGTAGCCCAGGGAGGATTTATTCTGCTGGTTCTGTGCCATGTGTTATGATGATGAGGGTCCATAGGAGGGGTATACAGTGTCTGTGGCCTACCTTCCCTCAGGCTTTCCATCAGCAATCTGGGAAATTGAAAAAATAAGTTCACTTCTCTCCAGCTCTCATCATGTATAGCGGCCGCTGAAATAACTTTCTGCCTGACTTTGCCTAGGCTGGGATGTTGTCAGCAAGCAGAAGGAAATATTTCCTCAATATAAGGTGTATTTACATACTGTATATACTCGAATATAAGCTGACCGGAATATAAGCTGGAAGTACCTAATTTTATTTACAAAAACGGGAAAAATATATTGACTCGAGTATAAGCCGAGGGCGGGAAATGCAAAGTCAGATAGTGGAGATTTCTTAATGAGAAAAGTAAGAAATCGCCCATAGGAATGCATAAAACAGGTGAATCTTAGTGCCCCACCCTCAATAATGTTGAGGGAACACAGTTATTACAGGATGGGTTTTCACTGCACTTCTTATGATTCAAACGTTAAAATAAGTTTCCATGTAAAAAGTCTTTAATATTATTATTATAATTATTAGGACCAATACATGGAATGGAAATGGAAACTTTATTTTCATGTTTGAATCATAAGTCTTAAATCATATCTCCATTAGTGTTGAGCTCGAACATTCGAATTTTGAATATATTCGGCGAATATCGGCTATTCGAGAATTCACACATTTTGGGAATATAGCGGCAGATATTCGCAATTTCGAATATTCGCATTGGGATGCTTATGGGCATTATGTGAAAATAAAAAGCACATGTGACCATTCATTTTAAAGGTAATTATGAGGCGATTTATAATAGCTTTCACAAGTAAAGAATTGAATATTAGTAGAATTATTTGCGAAATATCACGAATTCCAAAATTGCCTATGCCGCTCATCACTTGTCTCCAGTAAAAATTTACGAATAGTCCATTAGATGGCGCTGACATCCAGACTTGAGTAAAAGCAGAGGGGGTCTTTTTTAGCACATCATGGTGTAAAGCAACCCATACACGCAGCTCAACACGTTTGCGCAGGCCCCATACATCCACTGAGGGTCCTTCCGGCCACTGACATCACTGTAACTGTGTAATCGCTGCTGATGGTTGTGCGCAACTCTTTATTACCTTTCTTAGTTTGTCATCATGACCTGTCTACCCATAAAAGACATGGAACCAGATATGGCGTGTAATAGTTAAGTGAATTATAAATGTAAATGAAATCCCTTTCAGCAGCTTCTGATGCAGCTTCGCAATTTCCTCCACAACCTTGCACCTATTATTGCCAGCACGCCAAGCGTTTTGTCATTTTCTAGCCTTTACCAGCGGAATTTTTTTAATCGCCGGGTGATTTAACATGCAATTATGCGAAAGGCTGAGCGTTGGTCACTGATCCATGAAAAATGTTATTAATAGTTTATCGTAAGTGACTTAAAGCGGCGACTCCGGAATAGCTCGATAATTAGTCGCCTTTCCCGGTTTCGAAGGGTGGACTAAATTTATGGAGCCAAATTCTCCCGCAAATTGGGAGTCGATTGCCCCCTCGTGAGCTGAAGCATCAGCAACCTCCCGGAAAGAGCGATCGGCTCTTAGAAAGGCCCCGGGGGATTCATTTCAGCGTCATAATTGTCCGTGTATCTGCTGACTGAGGATAACACAATAATTAATATTGTGCAGCCAAATATGAAAATGTTTAAACAGCGTAGCCACTCATGCAAGGAGAACCTTTCATTTATTAGTATAAAAAGAAAATGGAAACAATTTGGAAACATAAATGAGAAGTGCCAGGTAATTATTCTTTTTACGATGTGGGTGATTAATAACAAGGAAAAGGGCAGCTCACAGAGGGGCACATCTCTGAAGAAACTACAAAGTAAACATGAGGTGGAAATGAACATTTAGGGGAAAGGAAAAGCGATGTCGCTGCTGCAATACCACCTGTGATGTCTGGTCGGACCAGTTCTAAAGCTAGCCATACACGTGTCGGATTCCATGTCCGATCGATTCATCATCGGATCGATTCCGGCGATTCTGCCGGGAATCGCAGGTGTGATCAATCGGCCAATTAAGAGTATCCATCGCTGCATACCACCTTGTCCAACGGATTCCGGGACGGATCCGTGTCCGATTGTCCACCTTACAACTGGCAACTCCCCCTGATCTGGGCAGAATCGGATCAGAAAGACCAACATGTTGGTTCTCTGTCGGATCCGATTCTGGGCCCCTGATCAATCATACGCGAACGATCGGACCAGGTGGGCTGCATGCGATTCCGGCACGATCGTTTCACGTGCACGTGCCCGGAATCGATCGTGCCGGAATCCAGTGCGAATCCGACACGTGTATGGGGGCCTTAACAGTTGGTAGAACCGGGGTAACAACATTTTAAACAAAACCTATTAGAAGTGGTCTGGCAGGGTTGCTTAAGTGATTCATTCACACCCAGGTGTTTAATGCTCAAAAAACGACTTTGCAAGGACTGGAAGGCATTACCAAACTTGCTGGAGATGTAGAGAAGGGTTGGGGGTATACTACAAAAAAAATATATCTCTAACACAAATAGTTTTTGCATAAATTAAGTTCAAAGTCAAGTCAAAATTGTGAAAATCAAAATTTTTACTTTGATTTAGAACTACATGTGCTAGAGCAATATTTTTCCCTAATGCTACCACAAACCTTCTCTACATTTCCAGCAATTTTGGTGATGATACCATTTTCAGAGGCTTTGCAGTCACAAAGTCAGCTAGTCAAAAAATGTTACCATCTCTAATCTACAGAGGTTTTTTATTTTAAGTCAATGAGATTATTACAACCAAAGGACCATCTAAACACAACATGAGGTGTTCACAAACGACCTGGAGAGATCATTAGTACATTGGCTGTTTTTTTCCCCGCTTTCCTACCTCCTCTAAGGGCGTTGTCTAAGTGAACCCTCTCGTTCTTCACAATGCTCCTGATGGTGGGGATGGACTTTCCCAAGGGGAACACCAGGTCGCTACCTCTGGAAGGAATGTAGGAACACAAGGCAGCTGGTCCAGGGGACAGCAGGGAAGGCTCCAGGGACACAGGTATTATCAGCCAGACAGTGTAACAGGGCGGGCAGCGCAGGTACAGATCAGGTAGCAGCAGGCAGCTAAGGGTTAACAGCTATTAGTCTCAGAACACAGGCAGGAGTCTATCTCACAGGAACAGCAATGGCAGGCAGTGCTTAGCATAACACAGAGACCTTTATACTGAGGCAAAGCTGAAAGGGCAGGGTTCCTTATATAGCTGCAGGAGGCTCACTATTAGTGAGGTCCAGATTTCTGTACCAAAATGCACCATAGACTCTATAGACACCATAGATTTTTTTTTTATGTTGTAGGCCTGTAACTTCCTAAATATGTCCGTATAAGGGTCTAATAGACATTCTTAATAGAATAATGTTTGAAACACACAATTATTATAAAAAAGTACATAAAAAATTAATAAGATGTATAATTTGAATGATAAAATCGCTTAAATACTTATTTGGTATAAAAGATTTCAAAACAGTGTGTATTCATATTTATGTTTGTTTATAATAACATTTTTATTACAATTGGAAATGTGTTTTGTTTTTGTTTTACTTTGAATTGTATTGGATACAGTTATCATTGTATCCAATACAATGCCATTTGGCACCCTCTGAAGGGGTTAACTTCAAAGAGCACTTCTTGAAATGACACTAGGGGTGATTTTCCAGATGTGCTCTTTGAAGATAAACTAATCTGCATTTGAATGTGCCCCCCCCCCCGATTTGACGTCATCACATCGGGGGGAGGGGTTGGAGAGGGGAGACATTGGCCGGCTTGCTTCTTAGAAGCCAGCTTAGAGCATCACATCCACGCTGCCTGGGATCTAAGCTTAGCTGGACGGCTCCATCTAGTCCTCTGCAATACTGACAAGAAAGTTCTGGACGAGGTGGAGCCGTCAGAAGAGCTAGGGGGGTTAAGGAAGTGTGGAGAAATAACAGAATCCCCGCTGAACAGGGCGCCCAGATCTGCGACGGTAAGCAGGGAGGCTGCGGTGGCGTACGGCAGCCGCCGTTACACTTAAGTGATGATCACATGTATTAGCATTAGTAGTGACATTTTTACAAAAATTAGACAGTATTTAGCTACAAGAACCAACAACAGATGGAAAGTTGTTTTTAAGCCTCTCTAAAAGTCTGATGTAATATAAATCATGGCACAAACAAAAAAAATTTGGCTTTTGTCATGAACCTTCTTTTTAAACACCAAAATTGTATTCTCATCTCTAGTACAGCAAATTGAATGTTGAGATATGACCTTTAAATGAAAGTAGATAGGAGAGTTAACCCAAATCTATCACAACACCCATGGTGGGTACCACTGCCAATGATTCAGTAGTAGGAATTCTTCTGCTGCAGGTCCCATACGGAGGACATCCTGAAAAATATTAAAGTGCCCTAATCAGGCCTATTTTGTGAGCAGCAGGACTAAATGGATTTTAATTACCTCAAAGTCGATGCTAAAATTATTTTGCAAATCTATAATTGTAATCCCCGGCAGCTCTCAGGTGGAACTGTAAGGAATATGCCAGCCCCATGCCAGCTGTAATGAGATGAGGTTACTTCTGAGGAAGGGGCAGCAGTGTGGTGGTAAATGAAAGATTCATAAACCATAAAAGAAGTAATGAGGAAACATCTCCACATCCATGTACAGCACAACCCCATTGTTTGAGGATAGTCTTCATTATACAGATCAATAATTTCCCAAAGGGGACCTCAGCTGCATAAGATTTTGTCAATAGGTCACAGATCAATGCTTTCTGTATTCCTGAAGAATCTGTCATGGATGAGGTTTTCCTTCTTGCCACTCCAATCTCTTCATTACTTCCTTCCATGTTCTCCTCACTCCTCGTCTTTCTCAAAGTACTCTTTCCCCATCTTTGTTCCCTTTCTTCGCTATTCTCTCTCCACACAGTGGTGTTATTGGATTGGTGTGAAGCAATGTGGCTACTCATGGCTGGTGACCAACAAGCTGTTTAGCGTAGAGGTGTGGCGATGGACCACACTGGGGATGTGTCATTGCTCCGACAACTCTGTTGTTGCCACTCTCACATCACTTGAATAATCTGTCTATATATACATCCATCTGCATTTATAGTGATCCACTCTCCCTGATGAAGCCCCAGTTGGGGGTGAAACACATCGGAGCTCATCTGGATCAATTACAATATTTGTAGATACTATATACTAGGATGTACTTGAATTGGTGATGTGTATTTATTTTATTACAATTTTATGACGATATGGACATTGTATAGGTCCAGTTATTAAAAAGACCTTTTTAGTAAATCTGTTGACTCGCCCAGTGCCTAAAACCCCACAGCTAGGTTATTCTCCATGACCAGTTGAGTCCTGGAGTAAGGTAACTTCAATTGTGATATATTTAGGGGGTGGCACAGAATTGATGGCGGTAAATGTTGGATCACCACACATATAATATTAAAGGTATCTACCAACAAGCTGTTTGTCCAACATGACAATTAGTGTTGAGCGGCATATGGTATATTCGAGTTTGCTTAATTTCGTCAATATATAAAGGCATATTTGAAATTTGTAATATTCGATTCAACTGTATGCTATGGCCTTACATTGAGCATCGTTATTCGCAATGTTTTGCAAAGATTCACAAACCAGCTTTACATCTTCTCAGATTTCTAGTTTCAACTGAGCTGACCTTGCCATTGTGTGTGATGCGCATCACCATTCGCAATGTATGCCGGAAAACGAAGTTAAAGCAGAATATTCGACATTGCAGAACATTTGTGAAATATTGCGAAATGTGGAATACCTAATATTCAATATATTTGAATTTTGAATATTTGAGCTCAACACTAATGACAATCGGCTAAGGCGACCATTATTTTTCAGTAGGTCCCAGCCCACAACCAGAATCCATAGTGTTTCAATACACGCCCCCTTCCTTATCAGTAATATCATTGTCAGTAAGTAGCCACAGTGTAGGTCAGTGGACTAGAAACTGAAACTATAAATTGTATATCATAGTTTGGTAACTTCAGTCAAGTGAAGGCCAAATGATATCAGATTTAAACAATTGACGAATATAAAATGACCCCAGAGTGAGACTCCCTGCCTCCGCATAGACCTCAGCTTACCAGACCATAGATAATATTTATAAAATTGTTAATTAACACTTCCCATCCATGTAGAGAGCTGCACTTCTACATACAACTTCTGGCGACAAACATCACTCCTACCTACTCCATGAATTTATTTCAGTGGTAACTCCTGCCAATTTATAAAGGGATGAACAAGCCATACAGAAAAGCATGACCAGGATAGCTCCAATGGACTTTGTCCCCACCCCAGACACCATGGCCCCACCATCACCCACCAACCTTAACGGATATACTCTTTAATAACACACTGGACACTTTGTTGGGTTTAAATGGCCATAGCGCCATCACCGGCCCACTGAGATTGCCCACCAAAAAATGGTCAGTTGCATCTGACACCTGGTACTCTGCCCCCTAAGTATCCCTTGTAGGCCTTACTCTCACTCCATTCTATTACATAGCTCCAGGCCTGTCTTTATTATTACACCAGAAATAGCTTGTCCCATTCACTTCATTAACAAGAAGTGTACCCCTCTAAGTTCTCCAATTGTTATCTTTGCTAGAACACTTTTAAAAGTGGAAATCAGTGGCCACAACATACTAATGGTGACCGTAGGCCTCTCCTACCACCCATAAGACACAATGGGAATTCTTCCCTTAGTTTGTTGAGAAGGGTTGAACCAGGGAAGACAAAAGTGGATGAAACTTCAACCTTTTAATTAAAGAAAATAGCAACACCCCCAAAAGCTTTTATTTTTTTTCTGTGGACAACAAAGCAGACGTGTCAAATGAATTCACGTGTCTGATGTAAATCTCTCGCCAGGGCACAATGACACACTGGGCATAGTCACTGCCATCCCTTACTCTGTCCTTGGTGCTGTGAAGGTTACACAGTTGGAGTTGCAGAGTCTCAGGGTTTGGCTTTTTGCTCAGTAACTCTGAATGTAATTTGTTCCCCACCTGTACGCTGTACACTGTGCCTGGCGCCGCAGGGGCGACGATTATTTCTGTATTATACACACAAAGAGCCGCTGCTGAAATGACTGAGCCTGGCTATTGTGGCGGTAATCTGTAATCCACATAATTGGTTATTTAGGAAGCCGTGTGTTGTAGAGCGTCCTGCGGATTCATGTACAATGTGACAGGTGACTACATACATACAAGGGCTCCCTGTGTATGTACAATGGGTAAAAGTAAGGGCTCCCCCAGTTTTACAAATTGTTTTCCATTACATTTAATTACATTTATTGGGTACACCTACCCAGTAATAGAAAATGGGGGCCGCTAAAATGATCCACTGCCATGAATATAGCAATGAATATCATGTAGTTAGCTGTGTACCAGAAACAATTGTCATTTTTCAGAAAATATTTTTTTTCATGCTCCAGTAAAGGCGTTGTGTAATTTCTGGTGACTGCTGGTGACAATAGCAGACCATGACTTGTGTATAGCATTGTAGAAGTAGGTACTTGTAGGTCACAGCAGAAGTCCATGTGATCAGGTGACAACACAGGAGCATTGTTCATTCTATGAGTATAGAAGCAGATGCCTGTTGATAACATTAGAAGCCTATGTGATGAGTTAACCTGTGCCATGTTGGTGGGCCCAATAAAATGGGTTGGCTGCGTTGGTGTGCCTGCTCACTGGCTGAAAGCATCAGTGCTTTACAGTGAGCAGGCACACGGCCCACAAGGAAGGTGAGAAGTTAGGAGGCTGAATAGTGCCCCCTCCCTCTTAACTTATAATGGAAGGGGGTGTTACTCTTCCTCCTAACTTCCTACCCCACTTGTGGAGTGTCACTTCTGGCTTTTGGAACAAGTGTCACTCTGCAACGTCACGTTCTGCTTAGAATCCAAGTGACGTGGAATGGAGCGCTGCCCCCCCCATGCCCATCCATTCAATATTCTCTATTCTCTAGGATCCTGGTGACCACGCAAGAGTATTGTATGAGTTGTACAGGACTGATGGGACAGGTCCTGCCAGACAGGCATATTTTTCCCTACATTCGGAATGTGAACCCATTAGGTGGGGTTTCCTGGAATAGTCCGGGATATTGTTTCGGACTCTGCAGTGAGAGGGAAGGGACTTTGTGGGCTTTACCGTTCCACCTAGGTTTACACCAGGGTTTACACTTGATTAAAGGTGTGGAGTCGGGTATGTCTCGACAAAAGAAGCAGAGAGCAATTTGTCAGGGCTCCTGAACGGGTAGGAGACGGTGGACTGCCTAAGCAGCAGATATGGGGGGGCTTACAAGGAGTGTGGGGCACAGGCCTGTTGCTACTGGAAGTCCAGTTATGTGTATTTACCTAAAGCCAAGAACTATCATGCATGTTAAGCTTTAAAAGCCAGGATGATTGGCGATTGTATCTACTATTAACCCCTGCTAGGGTAAAATGTTTGAGCAATAAATTAAGGCAGGAACCCCTAAAGATAATCCTGTTTTATATATCAGCCTTCTTATTAGGCTGAACCCCTAACAGAGCAAATAAAAGGGCACTGTCAATCCACATAATTTCCCTTATTTAATAATGGAAAATTTGCAGGAAGTGATGTCACAGAGTGTCACGTAGAGATGGTCGGATTTTTGACTTTGTGAGCATATTGCAAAGCCTCTAGTTTTGCTGTAGCATATGTAGTTGATTAAACTGCATAAATGAAGTTCAAAGTCGAAATTTCGACTTTTAAAATGTTTACTTGACTTTGAACTTCATTTATGCAAAACCTACTTGTGTTAGAGCCATACTTTTTTGTAGTATACCCCAAACCCTTCTACATCTCAAGCAAGGTTAGTGATGATACCATGGTCAGGGGCTTTGCAATTAATTCAAAATGATCGAAATGGTCGGATTTTTGAAAAAATATTCGACCATCTTTTGTGTCACAGAATTTGGAAAGTGGAAAGTTACACTCCTCAATGCCACTTACACGTTCCAAATACCAGAAGTGACACTCCGCGAAGTCACTTCCGGCATCGGGAAAGCGTAATGCCCCCTCCCTCCTGTTTGCTGGCTAGTAACTTAGGCAGGAGAGGACATTACTCTTCCTCCTAACTTCCCACCATGCACATCCCATCCACAAAAAATAATTGACCACATTTCAGACCAAAGTTTTTTTTTGTGTATATAAAATCTAACAAACTTTGCAAATCCTTAATTTAGAAGAGGCAGATGGGGAGAGGTAATCACACACATCCTTGTTCTTATGTTTTAGGATTTTAGAAAATGTTTTAGAAGAGGAGGTCACAATATTTTTGGCCTCATTGACCGTCAATAAAGTCTAAGCCCTTAATGGATGACATTGCCGTTTGGTTTGTGTAAGGTTCTGTACAGTATAATGAAAATCCTTCTCAGTTTTCTCACCTTTTTCTTCATTCTGTAAAGTTTTCTCAGTGTTGCTGCTCTCCCACTGTCTCTTTTTTTGTATTTGTCATCTGTTTAGCATCACCTGCCTATCAAATTATCTTAATAGTGGTAATGGTGGAACATGCCTGCACAATGTGTGCTGCTGGCAATCTCTACTTAGGGGTCATGTGACAGGGTGGCACACTACAGAAAGTGAGGAAGGAATATGTTAGTATGATATGATAGTTGGATTCAAAATATTAACATGTTTATTTTCCTTTGGTAATTTGATTGAGATTAAATCTATATTTTGGGGCCATATACACAAGTGTTTATTTCATCCATTGTGGTGCTATGGCCGTCCCCTGAATGGCCAACTGCAACGCTTGAGTGTAAATGGGCCTTATACCCATAACATCGTTAAAAAATATCAGTCCTCAGAGTTCTGCGGCACAGCCAGAGGTCGCGGCTGTTATTTAATCCGCTACCGATACGTTGTGTATAACTGGTGGAAACGCTTCCCAGCGAAGACTCGATGACTTACATTCCTCCCGGCGCGAAGCAGCGAGTTGGAAAGAGACTCCATTGATCGACCTCCCAGTAATTAATGCTAATGAATCACCCTCCAGCTCAGTTTGACTCGTTTACTAGGCTCTTTAAAAAAAAATTCAATGTTAAACTGAAAAAAAATTAAGCGAATGAAAGCAAATCACCTTGTGTGTTCGCTAGGATCAAGTCCTACAATGACGGATGATAGACAAATGCTTTGTTCTTTTCAGTGTCAAAGGAAATAAATTTCTGCCTGGCTTGTGTTTTTCTCTGAGGCAGATATTGATGAATGTGCTGAGGGCATCATAGAGTGTCACAACCATTCCCGCTGTGCTAACCTCCCGGGGTGGTACCACTGTGAATGCAGAAGCGGTTTCCATGACAACGGGACCTACTCCATATCTGGGGAGTCCTGTGTTGGTAAGCAGACCTCGCTCGAGAACTTTTTTTATATATTGCTTTCTTTCTTTGTCTCTCTTCCTTACATTCCATGTCTTGTTGTTTTAGTGGTGAGGAACACAATATGACTAGGTATATTCTATAAATCATGGGTGTCCTTTCAGATTCATGTAGGAGAATGAATAGGAGAAGTGCCTCGCTGCTTAGAGAAGGCTGCAAAAAAGTTTGACTCACAATCACTAGGAGAAGCCAACACGTTTACGATATGAGAAAAAAAGTCTGCCTCGCCAGGAGGATGAAATCTGAACTGGGTTTAGGATCTCTTGAGTTTGTAGTAGAGATGGGCATGGAATTTCGACCTGCTGACTTTTTTAGTTAAATAGAACACAAAACATACATTAAATAAACATAATACTTACCAGGCAGCAGTTGGAAAGCTTAGTAAAATATTACACAAAAAGTATACTTGCCTTCCTCACATTTTCATTTCTGGAGTCAGCATCTTAACTTCTGGTGACCACTTTCACCAGAGGCGAGCATTCCCCCCCCCCCCCCCCCCCCCCCCGAAGTCCTCCAGAGAAAAGCATTTCCCTCTGGCCTCTGGCAGTGGGCCTCTAGGGGGTCCATTAAGGTTGATGAGTTGTACGTCTAATGCTGGGAGAGAGATACTCGTCATCTCTCTCCCAGCACTGTGGTCGTAAATCTCGCAATACCGCTGGACTATATCCGGACGGCCGCGACATCATACAGCCGCTAGGACACTTAGGACAGATGTCCAGGTGCCCTTGTGGCTGCATGGTGTCGCACATCGGCGCTACGCCACACAGTGGGAGGGGTTATCTCGGAAGAATCGGCCCTTCTGCTGTCAGAAGCAACGCAGCTGATAAGGGGTGACCTACGAGGTGGTAGGTCTGCTTTAATGGTAAAGCCCCTAAACTTCCAAACATCACCAAATTTGTTGGAGATGTAGAGAAGTCTTGTGAAAACATTCCAAAATATTTTGCTCAAGTACATGAAGATTTTGTTTAAATTAAGTTCAAGCTTCCCAATTTCAAATTTAGCTGACACTATAACCCACAACTGTGAAATAACTAAAATACTTTACATAGAGATAGTAAAATTGTGGACACTTACTGTCTCCCCTTATATGTTCCTATAACTGGGAAGGTGAAAGTAAAAAATTACAAAAATTAAATCAATCTTTTAACCATTTTAAATAGAATAAAAAATAAAAAAAACTTTTCATTTGGCTTTACTTAGCTGCCTTGAGTAGGCCACGATCTAAACAAACTTTATTAAAACTTACTTAAACATTTTAACTTGTATTGTGAGAAGTTTACAGTGTGCAGGTACAATGGGAAGGCTGGAGGTTCATCTTTAGTTGCCGAGTCCACAGTTCCCCCTTTAAAGGTCTCAGTCTTAAGGCCCCCCATACAGCTTACAATGTTACCATACAATTTCTGTACAATCAACTTTTGTTCTACCAAAACCATGTAA
>CM070041.1:52017487-52029148 GCA_036250615.1 Ptychadena robeensis | reverse complement strand
CCCTCCCTGATCTAGACCATACACTAGTGATTGGAAAGGTTATAATCACTCTACATGCTAATGTATGCCGGTCCTCCTCTTGATAGAATACATATGATTTGTCAAGGCTACTAATCCACTGCTATGTAGTGCCGGGTCCCTCCCTGATAAAATTCACTACCACTGC
Organism: Ptychadena robeensis; assembly: GCA_036250615.1. NCBI lineage: Eukaryota > Metazoa > Chordata > Amphibia > Anura > Ptychadenidae > Ptychadena > Ptychadena robeensis. The sequence continues at coordinate 52,028,982 of CM070041.1, read as the reverse complement.
ATCTGGAAGGTATCATATCCCCACTGCATACATGATAACTGCCTTCCGGGTCGTTCCTCACCTGCAATAGACATACCAATAGTGACCCATCTGTAAAGGTTATATATCCACTCTATGTAATGCCTGCGGTCTCTCCTACTATAGAACTACCATAGTGAATATGGAAGGTATATCATCCATTGCCTATGTATGCACTGGGTCCTCCCTATAGAACTACATATGAATTGGAATATATATCCTGCTAGTAGTGCGGGTCCTCCGTGATAGAATACATAATGATTGGAAGGTATATATCACTGCTATGTAGTGCCGGTCCTCCCTGATAGAATACTACTCAATGATTGAAGGTAATATCATTGCTATGTTAGTCGCTGGGTCCTCCCTATATAATCACACTAGGGACCCTTGAGTAAGGTATATATCACTGCTATGATACATGCTGCTGGTCCTCCTGTAAGTATAAGTCACATCATTGACTTAGTAAGTAATACTACTCACTGCTATAGTATATGTCTCGAGGTCACTCCCTAACTATAATACACAGTGATTTTGTAAAGGTTTATGAAGAGCTCCCATCTTATTACATGGTTCTATTGTGTAGAACAAAAGTTGACATTGTCACAACATCTTATTTGCTAACCACATTGTTAATGCTAGTTATGGGTGGCCTTAAGACCTGTCTAGACCTTTAAAGGGGGTCCAACTGTGGACTCTGGCAACTAAAGATACACCTCTTCAGCCTTCCCCCATCCTGTACTGCACACTTGTAACACCTTCTCTCACCAATACAATCGTTAAACATGTTTTAAGTAAGTATTTACACTAAAGTTTGTATTTATGATCGTGTGCCTGCCTACTCAACAGCGTTACAGCATATAATCCAAATGAAAAGTTTTTTTTTATTTTTTATTCTATTTAAAATGTGTTAAAAGATTGAATTTAATTTTTGTAATTTTTTATCTGCTTTCACTCTTCCAGTCATAGGAACATAATTAAGGGGAGACCAGTAAGTGTCCACAATTTTACCTATCTCTCATCGCTAAACGCCTATTTCTAGTTATTTCACAGTTGTGGGCTTATAGTGTCCAGCTAAATTTTGAAATTGAAGGCTTGTACACACTTTAATATTAAACACTCAAATCTTCATGTACTATGTAGTCAAAATATTTACTTTGGAACATGTTATTCAAACCACAGACCTTCTCTACATCTCCAACAAATTATGTGTGTCACTGATTTGTGCAAGTTTAGGTGCTTTACCATTAACAAGCCAGACCTACCACCTCGTAGGTTCACCCCTTATCAGCTGCGTTGCTTCTGACAGTCAGAAGGTCCGATTCTTCCTGATAATACATCCCCTCCCACTGTGTGTTGTGCGTACTCGCCCGATGTTGCGACACAACCATTAGCTAGCCACAAACTGGTCACCTGTGACATCTGTCCCTAACTGTCCTACGTCTTCATGCATGTCGCCGCCGTGCCATGGAATTTCGAATCTAGTCCAGCTGGTATTGCGAATTTACGACCACACCCCTCCCCCCCCCACAGTGCCTGTGACCGCAGACCGCTATCGACACACGAGCTATCATCTCTCTCCCAGCATTAGACGTAACAACTCATTCAACCCTTAATTGATACCCCCTAGAGGCCCACTGCCAGAGGCCCATCAGTAGAAATCGCTTTTCTCTGGAGACTTCTGGTGGGGGTGTGGTGCGGACAACCTTGGCACTCTTCAGTTATGAGTCAGAGCCACCACTCGAATAGGGGGGTGTGGGGAATGTCCTCGCCCCTCTGGTTGAAATTGGTCACCAGAAGTTAAGATGCTGATCTCCAGAAATGAAAATTGTGATGGAAGCAAGTTACTTTTTTGGTTTTGTTTGGGGGGGGGAACAATAAGTTTAATAAGCTTTTCGCCACACCTCGTGCCCTCGCCTCTCGCCGTAAGTATTATTTTTATTTAATTGTTAAGTGTTTTGTGTTCTCACTTTACTACGGACCAACAACAAGTCAGCAGGGATACACAGAATATACGCCATGCCCATCTCTGTCACAATACAACAGAATCAAAGACAGATCCTAAACAACCCAGTTGCAATTCCATCCCTCCCTGCGGTCGAGTGAGCACCATGCGAATGTTCGCCAATGCAAATTTTCCAATCACTCCCGCATGCGAAAATTTTAAATAAAATGACGATTTCAGTTGAAATATCAGGCAGATTTTCGACTTTTTTGGCGAAAAGTCTAAATGACCCCATCAAAATTCGACAAAATTCGACCATCCCTACTGGCTTTGGGTCACATGTAATTCTCAAAGTACAACACCGTTTAAACCCCCAGATCTCAGTACATATCTCTAGTATCATGCCAAAGAAATTTGTGTGGAGCTGTAATCTCAACTCAATCTCCAATATCAGCTTCAGCCACCAGATGTCACTAGAGAGCATACCGTCAGAGCACAACACAAGCATGACTTCCTTCTCATCAGAGAGGAGGGGGTAGAGGGGGAATGAAGCTCTGTGCATCTCTCTTCCTGTAGTACGCAGATGTGTTTAGGAAGCAAAATAAAAGGTACGCAGAGCTAGGTTATAGACCATTTTGCATATCAAGGGTACTGCTTATGTGCACCCCTGCTTATAGCAATCAGGCTTAAAATGTAATTTCCAGTTCGATTTACATCCCATTTTATAAGTAATAATTAAATTTTTTTCATATTTAATTATTACATATAAAAGTTTTTTCATGTATTTTTAAATGGCATTTATGATTCTTTATTAGCAGCCTTGCGCTAAAGGGATAAATGTTTGTGAATGAGTAAGGGGTTAATTGGACCTACTATACTATACTACTTTAATTATTACATATAAATGTGTATGGGGGTCTTTTTAAAGTTGTAATTTTGACTTTAGATTGAAAAAAAATATAGGAGAAGGATGAAGTTTGAGAGTCACATGGCTATAATTTATCCTATCTGCTTAAATCTTAACTTGACCTCCATTATTTCCATTTCTGTACTTATGCTAATGGGAGTATAGCTGGGACTCTAGGAAGGGGGGGGGCATCACTTCCGTGAGCAGAGGTGAGGGGATTAGAGATAAACAAATGCATTCTCACTGGCTGTGTTGGTAGCCAGTTAAACATAGAAGGGTGGGACGATCTGTGCTTTTATAACTGTTGCCCAGTCGCACTGACAACCAACGCTCCTGTTAGTTACAAGAAGAAGAACTAAGACATCAATTAACACACACACACACACACACACACTACTTACTGTCTGCAGCTAGTAATTCCATGGTTGGCTTTCTATATACCCCTCCCTTACACCCCCTAGCTGTGCCCCCCAAGTTTATTTCTGCCCCCGCCCCCAGTTGTTTGGGAACTGCTGCTCTATAGTATAGACTGGACATTGTTGCATGGAAACTGCAAGGGATCAGATGAGTATTTGTTCATGATACCCAATACACAGAACAAACTAAATCTCATCCAGGAGGTAACATCTACAGTAATATTTCAGATTAAGACACAGCAATTTTATATGTCTATATCTATGACTCTATCCTCAGTGATATATGTAAAAGGAAATGTCCCTTTGATTTGCGATCATTAGGTGTAGTATCTACTCCGGGTTTAATTACTTACCACCACAGCACAGGACGGTCACAGAATTATATGTTACAAGAACAATAAATAAAAAAACTAAAGAGAGTCTTCTGCCGGGGACAGACGTATACGGATGTGTACGAGAAGCGTGGGAGCCATATAAACTCTAATTAACAACAGTAAAACTGACAATTCACAATCTGCGCATAGAATTTCCGCTTGTCATCGCACAGGCGAGTATATATCAGCTTCAATGTAGTAACAGCGGCAGTTAAAGGAAACAAAATGGTGGATTTTCCATATGAATAGATGCAGACGGTCACACATACCCCAAAACTAGACCCATCAAGACTTTCCATATGACTAGATGCAGACAGTAACACATACCCCAAGACTTGACCCATCAAGACTTTATATATAAATAGATGCAGACAGTAAAACGTACCCCATGACTAGACCCATCAAGACTTTCCATATGACTGGATGCAGATGGTCACACATACCCCAAGACAAGACTCATCAAGACTTTCCATATGACTGGATGCAGACAGTCGCACATACCCCAAGACTAAACCCATGAAGTATTCCATATGACTGGATGGAGACTGTCACACATTCCCCAAGACTAGACTCATCAAGACTTTCCATATGAATGGATACAGACAGTCACACATACTCCAAGACTAGTCCATAGGTCAATGTTAGCATTACCAAATCAAAGGGGAAGCAAAACGTAGATACATTAGATAGCGGTCATGGCCTCCCATGTGATTTAATGTACGTTTGGTCACCATGACCATTTAGGTATGACCAACTTTTATCTCCCGCCTCCCCAACAACCCAATCATAATTTGTAGCTTGAGATGGTTTTGCAAGTAATTGGTAAAGGAAGATTGATTCACATCATCATAAAAGAGGAATCTTTTAAAATGGACCCTGTACGGCAGAATCTCAAATGTTGTTCCATTTTTTGATGGTTATGGGGGCTGTAATGGGTTCTACCAACTCATTAATTAAGCCAGCATAAGGATGAAATGCACCAGAGGCTGTGGACCAGGTCTAGGACTATAATACGGTAAATCTATTTTATATCAACTGTCAGTGCAGAGGGATTCTATGGAGAGGTTCCATCTCTTTACTGAGCAGTAAAACAAAAAACAATCTGCTTAGGACGGCAGACTAGTTGTTGCCAGAGTAAATTGGTTCATATTTTGGATTGTCATATGTTCTCAATAGAATGCATTAATATGGCTAAATCTACTCGAGAGCACAATGTTCAAAATAATACGCTTACCCAACATGGATCCATATGTCTTTGGCCTATATGTTTCTTCCTCTCACTAACAAACTCCACTACCAATACACCACTTAGATCAGGATGAGGCACTATGAATGGTGATACCATGCTACACACTGGGCATGTTGCCCTCCTACACATAACCTACTGTCCAACTCCCCATCCAGAGAAAATGATAGTACAATGATCAGGTCACACAGACTGCTTTCTTGTCAAATGGCCAAAAATAAAACTTTCCGTCTCTGACTAAACTCTTATTGGTTGAAGCCAAAGTACCACTGTGTCATATTTAAATCTATCTCTGTCACGGCCAACCTAAGACATACCTCCATCATCTGCATTTCAAGTCGGGTTCACCTCGTTCTGCCTAATTATGCGTATATATTCTTGCCGAGTTTATTTATTTCAGCCTGAAGTTGGAAGTGAAAAATCAATTCCTGAAATATCTGTCAATTTAGCAGCCCACGGGCTAATTTAATGCGACCCAATATTGCCGCTGAGGCGACTATGTTAAAACGGGAGGAAAAAGCATGATCCAATTAGGAGGGGACATGAGGTTGCCCTCTAATCTGTAATAAAGAATTGATTTTTCTCTCTTGGATGAATATTATCTCTTAAATTGGTTTCATAGAGTAAGTGTTTCTGAGCGGCCAAGCGTTTCACTGAAAGATGTTTCAAGCCATCTGTGATGTATGTAGGTGCGGCCTTCAAATACCAGAGGCCGACATTATCAAAAACATTTTGTTTTTAATAAAATGATGGTCATTGAAGTTCTGACAACTTGACCTCTGATTCACAGGTCAAGTCCTAGTCATTTGACATTTTGAATTTGGAACATAAAGAGGACCTGAACTCTAGAAGTTTTGACTCTAGAGAAACAGAGACTAGGAGGAAGTCACTTGTATTACTAGATTTCTTTTCCTATGTTACTATTTATGATCACAGTTTGTCAGTAAGGGGCTATCTTGAAAGAGAAGCAGGGCTTTGCTTCCCCATGATATAAAGGGGTGGTAGGTTCTCCTAGTAGAAGATATATGTGAAGAAGCACAAATTAGATAAGCAATTAGTACTGGTCTGAATGAATCTGATTGGGTTATATTTGTAGCATGATGAAATGTTCCCACAACCATTCTCTACATCTTCAGCAATTTTGGTGATGATACCACGTTCAGGGGCTATGCAATCAACTCACAAGTCTGCTAGTCGAAAAATACGACCATCTCTAGGTAAATGGACCTCCTGGTTATCTTGCTTGAAGTTTCATTTTGAGGCCCAGCTCAAAGGTGACTTCCTGTTTCTATGTCATCACCCTGTGACATAATTAATTTGAGACTAAAAACTACCACTTGTGTAGACTAGGGATGGTCCAAAAATTAGCAATGCAAATCGAAAAATGTCAAAGTAGAAATTTCACATAGTTGAATTTTGCGGAGCAGAAAATTAACCCGGTATTTTGATTAAAATCAAAAATTTTGACTTAAAAATATGTTATTGTGTTGATCGCGAAAATCAGAATTTTTTTATTGCAAATATAATATAATGTAATATAATTTGCAATTGAAAATTTCCATGAGAATTCAAAAATCTAAAATCCGCAACTGAATTTCCATCTGGAAAATTGAAATTTAAGTCAAAACGAATTTACTAAAATTTAGTGTAGACATGGCCCATCATTGTCACAGTTAGAAAATGATGGGCATCCAGGTATGATGTGCATGTAGACAGGAAGTTGATGAAAGAGTTGTCATGTGGCTGTCCCCTTTCATTAATTGGATTTCATATTAAATGTGGGCTTTCAGGGCCGCCGTCAGGTGGGGAAAGGGGGCACTTCTGTCCCAGGCTCGACCATCTAGGGCATCTCCGCTCTCCAGCAGGTGCCAAGATGTACTGCCGATGGTCCCCAAGGCTGAGAGCAGAGAAGGTAAGGATCCTTAGACCGGGAGGGGGGGGGGGATTGATGGAATAGCAGTAAGCATCCTCAGGAGCCCTCACCGTGGGGTGGTTGGTATAGGTAGTAGTAAACATTTTCAGCAGCCCTCACCTGGGAGATATTTGGGCACAAGTAAAATTTCTGATGGCAGCCCTGTGGGCATTACCTAAGGTGGCCTGCCCATACACCCAGTGGCGGTTTTAGAAATGTTTTTCCGATGCCCACATGTCTTCTCCCCTATCCGCGCACTCACCTTGGTCTCCTTGACTTGAGGAGCCTCACCCCCCCCTCTCTCCCCAGGAGTGGAGATGTTTGCTGGAGGGAGGCGGAGATGTGGATAGGAGGCGATATAGATCTTACAAGCAACTCCATCACCTTGCGAGTGAGGTTAAATGAGACTCAGATCCAGAGTCCCACCTCACTCACAAGCAAATCCACATCCCTTCCTCCCCAGCCAACCCCCACCCCCCATCAGTGAGGGGAGACTAGACTCAGAGATCCAGAGTCTCACAATTTTAACCTCACTCCCAATGGGGGGGGGGGGGTGCATGAGTCAAGACTCTGCTGTTATCAACTCTGGTGGGGCGGCCATTAGAGGGGGTGCCCAGGGTGCCGATCTTCCAAGGACCACCCCTGCATACACCCATCAATGCATTATTTCCAGACTGCCTCCCAACAACCATCATCAGGACAAAGGCAGGGTGCTATGATGTCATCCTACCAGCCACGATCTGCGAAGTACCAGAGACCCAGCGATGACATCATACAATTATAAAAATGAAACTCAAGCTTTATGAATGAGAATGAAGAGTGAAGCAGCTTTCCTATGATACCCAGCAGGTTTTATATAATGAGAACATATCATCACCCTATGTAATTACACTCGGTACACACGATCTAGACTTCTACAGAATTCCCCTTCACAGATCAGACATTTATTCTACACATATCTTATACGGAACATAAACACAGGACAATAAACATGAATTATACATGTGATATTTAGTTTTCTGTTTCTTGGAGAAATCACCTCCCTGGTCCCCTCCTGTGCTAATCAGGTAGACACACGCCGCTTCAAATGGTAAATCTGGGGGCCGTTTGTGTTCCTGGCGCCGTAAATCTGCGCAGTAAATGACACTGGACAGTAATTGCGTGGTTGGGGCGGGGTTCCTCTCGCCATATTATGCGTTAGAGCTTCTAAAAACTGACTTATGAGCTTGTTTTATGAAGCAGGCGACGCGCTCGGCTCCATTTTATCGGCTTGACGTCTTTCACAATGCATGATTGAGAGAGGTCTAATGCTTTGCTTATTTTATTTTCTCGAACAAATCAGAGGGTTACAAGGCACCGGGGCAGAGGAGGAGGGATATGGAGGGAGGATAACCAAATAAAAAATAAAGGGTCCTGGATTTCAAATTTGCTGGAATTATGGCGAGGGACCTGGGATCACATGTTCGGGGATAGTACTCCTTAGCGGTGCAGAGGTTGGTAAATGGCAATACTTAATATCCATTGATAAATACAAATAAAAGAAAATGACATGTCTCTGCATGATTAGTGTGTGTATATATGATCCATGTCTCTGTATGATTGGTGTGTATATATAATGCATGTCTCTGTATGATTGGTGTATATAGAATGCATGTCTCTGTAATGATTGGTGTGTTGTATATATGAATTCAGGTCTCTGGGTTTAAAAATGATTGGTGTGTGGTATATATGATGCATGTCCTGTAGGTTGGTGTGGTTGTTATATATGATGCATGTCTCTGGTATGAATTGGTGTGTTGTATATATGATTCATGTCTCTGTATGAATGGTGTGTGTATATCTAATGCAGGTCTCTGTATGATTGGTGTGTGTAATATATGATGCATGTCTCTGTATGATTGGTGTGTGTATATATGATGCTTTCTCTATATGATTGGTGTTGTATATCTGATACATTTCTCTGCATGATTGGTGTTGTTATGAAATGCATGTCTCGTATGATTGGTGGTGTGTATATATGATGCATGTCTCTGTATGATTGGTGTGTTTATATATGATGCATGTCTCCTATTATGATTGGTGTGTGTTATATCTGAATGCATGTCTCTGTATGATGGGTGTGTGGATATATGATACATGACATGTCCTCTGTATGATGGTGTGTGCCATATATGATACATGTCCTCTGTATGATTGGTGTGTGTATATATGATACAGTCCTCGTGCATGAATTGGTGTGTGTATATATGATACATGTTTCTGTATGATTCTGTATTCAGTTATGGTCTGCCTGCTGTATACACTACCGATAGGCTCACAGCTACTGGTTGCTACTGTAATTATGGGGTTGTGGCCTGTTGTTAAAGTTCATAGCAGGCAGCACCTCCAATTTGCTGGTGGGTGTTAGAGCTACAGCTTTTTTTTTTTTTTTTACTATTCTCCTGACATGTTCTCTTGAATAACATCTCCTCCCGACTGCTGGAACATGACACTTCACAGTTCCCAATTGTGCCTGCTGCATCGATTTGTAAAGCGTAATTACAGAATGAAAACATGCCAGAATGATGTAATTGGTTGGGACGTAAATCGGGGTCAGAAGACGTTCCTTTAAGTAGGCGCTCGCTCGTTAAGAGCCGCACTAAGTGCCCTTTTCTTATCTGCCGCTACATTGTGGCTCAGTGATGAGTGTGAAACCTGTAGAAGGTTCTGGAGAAGATCTGTAACAAGAGGGAGACTCTGGAGTCCTTGATGTCCATTGCTCCATCATCAATGATAGATAAACCTTTGGGGGTGGGGTACCTAAAACATTCTGGATGTATCTACTGCTGACACAACAAATTCAATTATTACAGGAGAAAATCATTTCCCAAAACCCATCCATTCTCAATCAGTGAATAATACTAAATATAGGCAATAGAACACCCAAATAAAGTAGAGCTATGACGGGATATGTTCGTTTATGCCAAATAATGTCTCAATGTTCAAGGCCGTTCCTAGCATTTCAGGGGCCCTTTCCAATTCATGCTCTTGGTCTGTCGACCAGGGGGAGGGGGTGCTATTGAAGTAGCATCCATACACGCTGCTCCTCCCGGGTACCACTCCTAGAGATTACCATTGCAAACCTTCACCCAGACCAGACGTTCACCAAATGACTTTCTACAAACTCTCAATGAACAATCTGATCATAGAGAGACTGAGGAAATTGTTCCTCCTGTCTGCAGCAGACTAAGCCTAGGCTAGGATGTCTTTCTATAACCGGAGGAGCTATTCCTGTATATTATGAAATGGCAGAAATAGATTGGTGCTTATGTAATGTATAGGGTCATCTCTTTATGCATGTGTTTTATTAAATCTACATATAGGACTATTGATTGGACCATAAATATATTTTTATTTTACAGATATCGATGAATGTGCATTAAGGACGCACACCTGCTGGAACGATTCGGCTTGCGTTAACCTTGAAGGTGGCTTTGACTGTCTCTGCACATCTGGACCGTCCTGCACAGGCGATTGCCCCCACAAAGATGGTCTTAAGCGAAACGGGCAAGTCTGGACATTAAAAGAGGACCGGTGCTCTGTGTGCTCCTGCAAGGTAACACTCCACTTCATGCTGAGAAATATTATATTATTTTTACTAAAGAAAGTGAACTGGTGCACAGATACACATACATTCACAAATGTATATATTCTGAATGAGCAGTGTTTTAAAACTGACCTGAAGTCGTCTATTGTATTCCATGTCCCTTGCAGTCAAAGTCCCCATTATATGTACAATCCATAAAAACCAGAAAGAAATCCTTTACCTGTAGCCCATAAACCTCGATTGTAGTTTCTCACCTATGACATGGGGCCGCAGTTCTGGCATCCCCTTTTTTGCTGGCCTTAAAAAAACCCGGCAAGGGAGACCTCACTCCTCTCTCAAATCTTGGGAAAGCTGTATGCGGCATTAACAATGACGCCATCTAGTGACCATTCACAGTACTGCAGGAAGATGGTATTAGTAAAACAATATTATATATACATTATTAGGTTTGTGAAGCTGGCATCATGGGCAGCACAGTGGCTCAGGGGGCTAGCACTGTGGCCATGCAGTGATGGTGTCCTAGGTTTGTTTCTCAGTTTGGGCACGAAAGGAGTAGTGATGAGCTGCATAGGCACTATTCGAATTCGTGATATTTTGCGAATAATTCTACTAATATTCGATTCTATATTCGGAAATTCGAATATTCGCGGTATGACCATGTATTGCGAAAATCATATTCGCATCGCAAAAATCTTTAAAATGAATGGTCACATACTATGTTTATTTTCGCAATGTGAATATTATTTTCGCAATACATGGCCATATTGCGAATATTCGGAATTGCAAATATCCGCCGACATATTCGAGATAATGGCGAGTTCTCGAATTGCCGATATTCGCGAAAAATTTTCGCCATTCGAATATTCGAGCTCAACACTAGAAAGGAGTTTGCATGCTCTCCCCCAGATATGTGTGGGCTTCCTCCCATACTCCGAAGACATGCTGATAGCTAAATTGGTTTTGGAATTCACTCTCCTGTGATAGTAACACATAATTTGGACTGTGACATATGACTCTGTTTACTTACATATATAGGGCCATATAGCATTTCGGGGGCCCTATACAAACTTCTTGACGGGGCATCAAGATGTTGA
>CM070041.1:51991041-52006547 GCA_036250615.1 Ptychadena robeensis | reverse complement strand
CAGTGATATATACCTTCCAATCACTATGTATTCTATCAGGGAGGATCTGGCACTACATATTTATTTGTTGGTAGACTGAATGGAAATTGTACAGAGTGTGGGGGGCTAAAACCAGCATTGTAAAATGTCCAGTTCTCTCAGATATTCTGACCATGTATTGGTTTGTCTTATACAGGATGGGAACATTTTTTGCAGAAGGACAGCCTGTGACTGCCAAAACCCAAGTGTTGACCTGTTTTGCTGCCCGGAGTGCGATACAAGGGTTACCAGCCAATGTTTGGATCAAAATGGCCATAAAGTCTACCATAGCGGAGACAACTGGACGTACAGCTGCCAGCAGTGTCGTTGTTTGGTAAGTTATTACAGGGTTAGAGTAATCCTATCATTACATGGAAGTCATGATTCCTTTTCAGTCATTTTCATTTCTTAAATCTAGAAATATATTGATTATCTAGGAACTTTCATGGGTTTCGTAGAAAACTTTCTCTTAACTGCTAAAGTTTCAGCCGCACAGGGAGTGCATTTGTTTTATTAAATTGTCTGACTGGACTTTCGTAGCACTGCAAAGTAGCAGTTGGAGCCAGAATATGTTATTGAAAAATTGAAGTAATTGGTAAAATTTAAATTAGAATTTTAAGACTAGTTTGTGTAGGTTTAGGCCAAGATTTTAAATTATTAAAATATACCCAATATTTCTCATTTCTTCTCCTCAGGCTGGAGAGGTGGACTGCTGGCCTTTAAGCTGCCCAACGCTAAGCTGCGAATACACCGCAACATCTGATGGCGACTGTTGCCCCCACTGCGTGGATGACCCCTGTGCAGCAGACAACATCACTTACGACATCCAGAAAACCTGCCAAGACAGACAGGGGGTCACGCGGCTCAGTGGGTCTGTATGGACGATGTCTGGGACGCCATGTACAACCTGCATATGCAAGGTAAGTGGCCAGGAAATGAGGGTGACCAGTGTCTTCATATGTATAATATTTATTGTTCTGCTTACATTGCTCTATCATGTTCCCCATGGCAGCAGGATTTGGATAAATCTTTGACATTGAAGTCCTGACTTTGGTTTCAGCAGTTCAATTACGGTTAGCGTAACCTCAGACTATATCCCTACACACTGCCCTAAGGTTAACAATTTGTCATTTAAAATCTGAAAGCAAAACCCCCAAAAACAGTAGTTCCCCCGACCAAACCCCCTTTCACTGCTGTGCTATGATGATGTGGGGGTCTACTAATGAGCACAGAGAGTAACTGCTTCTGGAATTGTTGGTTCCTGCATAGAATTTTTTCTTAAGGCTGCCATACACGGCTCAATGCCCATGAGATGGATCAGCTTTCGAGCTCAGCGCACTGACGTCTTCGATCTAAGCCCGATATCGAAGGAGCTCTAGGCATTGAGGTTATGAATCTGGTGAAGGGCCTACTACAAAAAAGCCTGATTGGTTAACCACAGTTTTTTGGGGATGTCCCAAAAGTAAGCCCCAACTCCCTAACTCCCAGCTTTGTGCCTGTCCACCTGGAAGTTCGGGGTTTCCTGTCTACCTGGGACAATGTTCTGTTACATTCATATAGAAAAAGAAAAAAAATTATGAATGACCAGGTAAAGCGAAATAGTGGCCACAAAGGTTGTATAGACCCAGAAAGGGAACGTGGGAACATCTTACAATAGGCGAAGTGTGCAGACCCAGAGGGATAATAATAGGCTCAGGATCTCTGAGCAACCATTTACTATGGCATAGCCTGGCATACAGATACCCTTTATAATTGGCACAATACAGAGATCCTATTATGTCAGTGAGATATAGGTTAAGAAACTGTTAGATGGTTTAATACGACAAATTTCACATGCTGAGTTTTTGTTGGATTGGCTCCTTAAGGGCTCGTTTACACCATGTAATTAAGCGATTACAGCAACCGCCTGGCGAATGTGACATGAGTTTGCTGGTTGTGAATGGTAAGTGTGAATGGTAGAACAGGTCTCCTAGGTGCGCATAGACAAAGTGTATTTTGCACAGACAACACAATATTTATAGTGTGAAAGAGCACTTGTTAACACTTGTGTTACCGGTACATAATTTAAAGTAGTTCACATAAACACTCCATCCATCTGCGCTTGCCCCTCTGTCAAATTTAGAAACCCATTGCGGGCCACAAGTCAAAATGTTTGCCCACCTTTGATGTAGCCCAGTCAGCTGTTGAATTATTGCAAGTTATTCGGTATATTAGTGCAACCACAATCATGCTATGATACACGGCAAAGGCGGATGGAGCGACCAGCACTGCCTGTGATTCATTTCATCCACATCCTTCTGCTGGAATAAGTACATTATAAACATTGATTAGGGGGACTTCCCACCGGGACCCTGGTGGGCAGCTCATGTAAATGACTGGCGATTCGGCTTTCTCAGAACTAAGGAGCCTTTTTGTTCAATCATTTTTCTAATCCTGTTTCGTCCCCAAACACTTGTGTTCCAGATAAAAGAAAAGCCACAACGTCGCTTTCTTCTTTTCTGATAAAGGGGAAATGAAAAGAGATTTGAGGTTTTGAAAACATTGCCTGTAGTAACATTGACTTCCTTGTAGATGAAGCGTCTGTGATGTATTAGGAGCAGAGCGAGGAATTTCTGATTCATTTTTATGTCCACACAAACAACAGACATTATCACGGGTAATCATTAGTCTGACCCCAGATATGAGATTTGTTCTAGGATCAGAGCTCCCCCTACTTACATTGGCCATGCAATAAGGATGCCTTGTATATCTTCTCCCATCAATGGCACAGGGCAGGCAAATGTCACAAAGAAGAGAATGATACAGGGTGGGCCATTTATATGGATACACCTTAATAAAATGGGAATGGTTGGTGATATTAACTTCCTGTTTGTGGCACATTTGTATATGTGAGGGGGAAACTTTTCAAGATGGGTGGTGACCATGTAGGCCATTTTGAAGTCGGCCATTTAGAATCCAACTTTTGTTTTTTCAATAAGAAGAGGGTCATGTAACACATCAAACTTATTGGGAATTTCACAAGAAAAACAATGGTGTGCTTGGTTTGTTTCTTTCATGCGTTATTTACGAGTTTCTGTCCACTTATAAAATGTGTTCAATGTGCTGCCCATTGTGTTAGATTGTCAATGCAACCCTCTTCTCCCACTCTCCACACACTGATAGCAACACCGCAGGGGAAATGCTAGCACAGGCTTTAAGTATCCGTAGTTTCAGGTGCTGCACATCTCGTATCTTCACAGCATAGACAATTGCCTTCAGATGACCCCAAAGATGAAAGTCTAAGCGGGTCAGATCGGGAAACATTGAAATTGCTACATGATGATGTGTTTCCATCTTTATGCACTAAAGCTGGCACATTCCCTAAGTTTTTCCAGTAAGATGGTGCACCACCACATTATGGGTGTCAGATGAACAGTTTCCTGGAAAGTAAATTGGTTGTCGTGGGCCAGTTGAATGGCCCCCTAAGTCTCCCGATCTGACTCCCTTAGACTTTTTGGGGATCATCTGAAGGCAATTGTCTATGCTGTAAAGATACAAGATGTGCAGCACCTGAAACTACGAATCTAGGAAGCCTGTGCTAGCAGGAAGTTAATATCACCAACCATTCCCATTTTATTAAGGTGTATCCATATAAATGGCCCACCCTGTACTTTCAAAGGAACTATCCAGTACAAGTAATGGGAGCTGCGGCAAGAGCATGGGGATCAATAGTACATGTTAATTCCATGGGTCCCACAAAGGAAATGTAGATCTGGGAGCCCCCATATGTTTAAAAAACTAGTGTTCTTATTTCTTGATTACTAAGGAAATGTAACTTGAGACCTCATGTCTGCTTAGCTGTCATGGCCATTATCAAGGTTCCCATCATCCCATCCCTCTAGTGATGGCCGAACATCGGCCGTCTCCATCCATAAACAGGCGGATCAGATTTTTTAAAAAAAGTCAGCTGTTCGCGGTGAACTTAAAATACTCCGCCTGTTGGCAGGGAATTTGAATAGGAACTATACCGGAAATGATGCTGCAATGTCATTTCCAGTATATGGAACACACAGATACTGGTTCCTGAACTGGAAGTGACTTAGGTTGGACGTCACATTCAATCTGTGCCTGTAGCACTAGAGATTGTGTGTCTCTACCTGATCTCTAGTGAAAATGAGGAATTATAGACTTCTTGTCGGCAAAGGGGGTGGGTCTAACACCCGTACTGTTTACCGGCGAGAAGAAAAAGCCAACATTCAAGGTTCGCGCCGAACTGTCCACCATGCCATCACTACATCCTTCATTGAACGTAATCTGTTGTGTCCAATATGATGGATTTTCTTAATATCTTGAGCAGCTTTCTAAGACTCATGAACCCATTTTTAACACCCCTAGTGGTGCGCGGTAAGGGTAATCGCAGCAGAGGACAGATGTACTCTGTACCTGTTACATAGGCTTGGGTGGTAGTGTGATGTTTGCGTCGATCATAGGTCACATGAGAACATTGGATCCAGTTTCCTTTATTGCAAAATTCCTAACTGAATGCCATTACAACAGTAAGCAGCCTTGCCGCATTTTTATAGAATTTAGTCTTTAGGGATCTAACCCTCAGGTCTAAGGACTACAGTGTTATATGCAACAAGGAGCCTTTACTCCTATAAGGTCGTAGTTTTGAAGACACAGCCATTCACATATAAAGTAGGCAGGCCTACTAGCCAAGCCAAAAGGCCAGTGCCAGGATGCAAAACTTTGTTCTAGCAGAGTGTGCAGGGCTAAAATCTATAACATGTATCTATTCACTTGCAGTACCCATTTTCTCAACCCACTGACCAACTTATGGAGCGACACATTTTAACATCTGGCACTAACAACCCATGAGCAGCTATTTACATATGGGAGGAGAGATGAGCCTGTGTCAAAAATTTTTTAATGTAATGCAGAATGTAAATATAAATATACAAATCATGCTATCTATAGCACTTCAATTTGCCCAGCTGGTTCAGCCTTCTGGGGGTGCCAAGATAGCGCTCCCGTGATGTTTGGGACTAATAAACTATAATATAATGTATTCATTTACATATGCGGATTATAAGACACACTATTTCCCATTGATTTATACAGTATAGGAATTACAGTATGTATTGCTAGGACTCTACTCTACCATGGAATCTGGCACAGTTGGTGAACCAGAGACAAGAAGGGAATGTGGGTGTGTGACAACAGCGGCTGTTTACATGTATTAATACTTCTATGTAGGTTATGATATGAGATACACAAACATTGACTATTATAGGAGGCAGCATATAAGGAGTTCCATGACAGCATACAGTAGTACTGGCAGGTTTCACTATATTACTGTCAGTTGGTAGCATTTCATACAGAGCGCTAGATTCTGCAAGTTAAATGTCTTTTCTAACTTGTCAGCATTCTCCATCTCTTGACATAACCAACAGGTTACAGACGACTGCTGGAGAATTCCTACAGGTAACAGGCGACTGTTAAAGATCTCTGATCACGCACTGTGGGCCCGGCTTATTAAAGAGACAAATACAGATCTGGAAAAACAAGCTGCAGTTGGACCTGTGGCCCAATTCCTATAGGTGTACACCTGTGAATACGGAACCTGGTGTAAAACATCAAACGGCGTCTTTTAGCCTCGAGGTTCCATTCTCATATTTCCAATCAGAGTAGTTGCCGCCTTTTAACTTCCCATTTAACATTACTAGGAGGATGTGATCATCCATGTTCGCGTGGCAGGGGAAAACACGCATGTATTAAATAATTTTCCTACATTCTGAAATCCCCATTAATCCAGCGAGCCGGCTGCACATTGAAGACTCCCTTCCTGAATATTGTATTAGCGCTCGCGAGCGCGTTCAAAATCTGCTGCCTCGGCTTTTCACGCCCCCCAGTCAGAAGTTCATTTTTATTTGATCATTTTTCCTTGCTCAGAGAGAATTCTGCAATCTCTGACTCTAATGAAAGGCGGTTCGGGGAGCACGGAGTGATATAAAATGCCGTCTGATGTGTATTCTACTGTGGCATCTCTACTTTGCTTGCCCGCTGCTACCCGTCCGAAACCCATTGGGATTGCGCCTTTTAAATCACAGATATTTTGCACGTTGTGTTTCTTTTTTGGTTTTCGAGCCAGGCGTCTGCTTAGTGCAAACTAAAGTTCATTTGATTTGCTTATTTGTCGTCAGACCCTGAAACAAACCGGCTGCGTAAAAGACATGCAGATGAGGATTCTTACAATGCAAGGGAACAAATGAGACCTATAGCTACCTTAATGCACACACGTAGGCGCCAACGATAAACGTTTTATTACATTTATTCACATCCCATTAGGAATAGGATGTTCGCATTGCTTTGGCAATGGACAAAGCTGATCACACTTATCACAGCCTACCATGTAGAGCAGCGGTGGGCAACTGGCTCGATATGGAGGGCCACAAATGCGACTAAAAACATTTTTAATCTGTACTGACTTGAATAAGCATTTTGTTATGCAAAAATTACAGCAGGCAGAGCTAGAAGACATTATTTTAATTTTAAAATAACAAAACATGTTTTAAATGATAATTTAAGCATGAGGGAACACTGCAGAGTGGTAATGCACCTTTTGTATTTTGTCATATATAGCATCAAAGATTATGTGCCTCATAGATATTATCAAAGCCTTTGAATTTTTCATTCAAAGGTTATGTGCCCCTTGTCCAAGTTTATGTGCCACAATATATATTAGGCATTCATCTCCCATTCATTGGTGGAATAGTGGGAGCATAGGCACTCACCTGTCTGCCCCGGCTGAGCATGCGGACGGCACCTGAGCAAATCCCTTGTCTCTCCTCCTCTGAGTTCCAATACCATATGCATTAAAAGTTAGGTTTTGGGGGCCGCAAGTGGAGAACTCAGGGGGGCGCTGAAGAATATCCAATGTGGCACCCGGGCTGCTGGTTGGTCACCTGGGTTGTAGAGGGTATATTTTTGTAACCTAAGTAAGGTGTATGGAAAGGTCATCTCTGGCCTATTTACATATACATATATTTAATAAATACATGTTAAATACTTGGGGAAGATGACTTAATGGGTCCTGTTTCAGCTCTGGGATGTCGGTACAGAAAAGCACCTGTTGATTTGATGGAAGTCTAATGAGTTCCAAGCTCTCTATTGACACCACAGCGACTTGGCTCCACCAAAATCACAAACAACATTGTCATCAATATTTGCAGTAAATTCGAGAATCCAGATTCTCCAGTCATTATTACCTAAATCAGCCTGATGTAAAATATTTCAATTCCAAAGCAATAGCAATTTGTTCGACATTTCTGCATTCTTCATGTTCATAATAATAATAATTCGCAATGAGAATATTCGCAATCAACACTACTCTGTATAAAACCTCATCCCACTCTGAGAGTAACCCTGCATCGTAAAGCACCGACATGACCTACTGACTATCCTTAAAATAAATTAGCCCCTTTGACTCCTTTTAAACCAAGATTCTCTACACGGCTCATTATGGTTATCAGTGGCCTTTTGGTAAACCCAACTTCCTCTGTGAAAATATGGGGGATGCACAGGAAAGCTATTCCGTTAAAGTAATAATATTGGATATTTGAAAAACTGCGTATGGAGAGAAAGGTCAATGATTATTGCTCTCTTTTTGTCAACAGGAAAGTTTTTTTTTCTTCTTGTGTTAACCTTACTGGCGGTTTGCCCGCACCCAGTTAGGGTCCGTTTACAAAACAAACTCACCTCAAGCCAGGATCAGGCTCTCTGCAAGTGTGAATTGTGGCCAACCCACTGATTTCTTCCAGCACCACCTCTTCAGTGCCATCAGTAATGCAGAAGAGGCAGGGGCAGCACCATAGACCTCCATGTTATGGAGGCAGCGTTGTCCCACCTGGTCCTGGTCCTTTTCCTGTCCCACCTGGCCCAAATCCCAGAGAGGACAAGGGAGAGTGGGGAAAACCAGTTTTGATGGTTTTGATTGCCTGTACCATGCCATTCAAAATGGCGCGATACTGGCATACCATTAAGGAGGTTAGGGAATACTTTTAAGAAAAAATTATAATATAATGCAGTTTCTCTTTGTAACTTTGGACCCTTTCCAGCTGTGGTGTGGTACAGTGCTGCATAGAAGACCTGTGCCACTGGCTCCACATTTTTAGGTGGTAATGGACACGGTTAATGGATGCAAGTAATGGACATGATTTCTGTGCCACAAGCCTCAACACTTCCCCTGCAGAGCACACGTGCCTTAAGGTTGAGGAGGTAGGGCTTCCTTTCCATATGTAGTCCCTAAAATATTTGTTTTGGGGGGGTGCTTACAATGCAAAACAGTTTATTGGGGCAACCTTATATGTACCCCCTCAATCAAATAAGAGGAAATTTTATTTAACCCTTTACCTAGTTAAAGATCCAATCCTAAAAGAAATGATGAAATAATAGAAATAATTCTTATTAACGTCCTCAGAAGTAAATTGGTCACATCATCTATTAATGTGAATGCACCACACACCTGGGACCGTAAATGATCCCACAACGGGAATTCCGGAAATTTTACACTGAAGACTTTCTGAGAGGATTTGGCATTTCCCTTTAAATAGAATTAAATTTTTTTATACTGTTAAAGACCAGAAAAGTGTAACCCCTGAGAGCATAGTTCAGATCTTAGTAGTTGGGTACACAGGACTGTGTGTTTTATATCCTGTGTTTTATAACCCCGGAGAGTTAAATTCTAGGGCCGCAGGGTGCGAGAAACATCATCTCTTGTTACTAAGGCTTTATAAAAGGCTCCATAAATCTGACCAGCCCATCACATTAACAGGCCACAAGTGTCTGACCTCATAATGAAGTATTGACCATACTTAACACCAGCTATATAGATATTGAACAGTGGTTGGGTGTATTAAATGGTCCCATTTCCTTATCTCAGAAGAAGAAAAACCCAAAGCGACTTTTACTTGTATTTCATATGTCCGGCTCATCTTTTATCCTGTCAAACTGTGCAAACCGCATTACAAAGAACATAAACATGTCTTTTTTAGTGACTATGTATTATAAATTATTGGAATATTTGCCTGAATGCAGTAAAATGTGACTTGCAGAATTTATTGGCTTGCCAGTCTACATTTTAATCGGTGTATTTTATGTAAAAATTGGCCAGTGGCCCCTTTAGTTCTAATAACCAGGAACACACCTGCTATTGCTGTTTAATGGAGACTTATTAAAATACATAGTTCACATAAATCAATATGGAATATTAACATTACCATATTACATTTATTATAAAAGGAACAAAAAGAACTAATTTTGTCATGTAATTAACACTGCGGCTCCACGGTTCTATTTTATGACCTTAGTAATACCCTGAGTTAATATCACTTGTAAATGGCCTTCTGCATGGGACTGCAGAAAGTCTTTCTATACTTCAGATGGACCCAGAGGGTCAACAAGGAATGGCCAGCAAGTAGAATCTACATATAGTATAGTGGAAAGGCAATGCTGGGTTACTATGTATTTTTAGCAAACTATACTTCCATGTGCCCAAAACTGGGTTGGTGCTGTCCCCGAGAAAGCATATAAAACAGAAATGTAGGAGGGTCCAATGGTCCTTTGGTCTGTTCTGGTTCCTGTTTTCTGCAGCTGTTCTAGCTCCATCTACTTCCTGAGAGGAGTCCATGTCGTAGACATGCCTGACCAATGGCCAATGGGACTACAAGAACTAGCATCACCATGTTAAAGGACTCCCCCATCTGCCATTGGGATAGGATGAATAGAACTTATCTAATAGACCGCTAACATGTTGGTTCTCTGTCGGATCCAATTCTGAGCCCCCGATCAATTGGACGCGATCACTCAGACAAGGTGGTATGCAGCGATCGGATACTCTTAATTGGCTGATTTATTGCAGCTCCCATTCCCGCTGAGATCGCCGGAATCAATTGGGTGAGTGATCAATTGGCTATGGAATCCGACACGTGTATGGCTAGCTTAAAGGAACCTTGTTAAGGACTTTTAATACAGCAGCACTACACCTGCCTGGGATTATTTTTTTCCCATCTCGCAGCTGGACACATCAAGACACTGTCTATTCCCTCATTCATGTGAAGTTCCCCTTATTGAACTTTACCAGTGTGTGTGGACATTACATTGCTATAAGCTGAAATTGATTTTTAATGCTGGAGAGCTCCACCAAAAAATAAGGGGAATTACAGAAGAATTAATCTGGCTGTAACTTAGAGTTTGGAAATGGTGTTCCTGGAGATACTGGTGTGTCAGTGAGTGGTCCAGCATTGTGCACCTTCCTGGCCAGTCTCACAGGGGAGCACAGCACAAGTTGTGAAGTTATATCCAAGAAAAGACCACCAAGAATCCCTAGGTAAAGGGCAGAGAATTGAAAAAGTAGGCCTGGGGTTTTGCATCATCCCCCAAGGGGCCCCGATCACACAAGAAGACTAGACATGCTATGTAGGCAAGCTAGCAGCTTGTTACAACACTCTTATCCAATGTACAAATATGGGGACAAGGTTTGTATAAAATGAACATGCAGTAGGGGTAGACCATTTCTAGAAACGAGGACACGAGGCTCACAATTTAGTGTAACAAAGTAAATTACTGTAAATTATGAAACTAAATAAAACAAAAGACAAAATACTCACATTAAAGGAGGTTTGCAAGGATTGATATCTCAGGGCCATGTGCTTTCCAGGATGACGTCACTTCCTGGTTAGGGATGAGATCACTTCCTGCTCACAGATACTGGAGGGCTCACGTTTCGAGTGGAAGCTCTTTGTCAACCATAGGGGTCTATGGCTTGAAAAGCGCCCCACCTTACTTTGTTGCACTAGGTTGTGCGCCTTGTGTCCTTGTTCCTATTTGTCTGTTACAGGGGACCACACTCCTCCATTTTGAGAGCTGCACACCTACACGCAACACGCACCCCTCATACTGATCCAATTTTACTCTGTGATCTTTGCCCAGGCACCCATACACCCACTAAGGGCCTTTCTGGTCACTGATATCACTGTAACTGTGTAATCACAGCTGATGGTTGTGCGCAACTATATATTATCTTTCGTAGACCATTTCTAGACCATGATGTACATGTTAATGTTTTTTTTTCTTGACCATAATTTGTGTTTAGATGTTCTCCAACTAGGACATTGGGCAAACAGATCATGAGTGGCGTTGTCTTGTATCTATCCTTGGGTCTTGTATCTATCTTTAGCTTAAAAAAGGAAATAACTAGTTGCGCACAAATGTCAGCAGAGATCACACAGTAGAAGTGATATCAGTGTTCAGACCCTCTGGTGAAGTATGGAGCTGGGTAAAAATCACAGAGTAAAAATAGATCAGTATGAGGAGTGAGTAGTGTGGAGGTGTGCAGCTCTTGATATAAGGGGGAGTGTGTGGCCCTCCTTTAAAAGACAAATGGGAACAAAGACACGAGGCACACAACCTAGTGCATCAAAGTTAAAATACTCACAATAACGGAAGTACAGCACAGGCTTAACAGGGTCTGTTTCCCTACCAGGCCATATGGCTTTAGCCATATGGATACCAGGATGGCTTCCTAGCTATGGATGATATGACTGATATCACTTGGTTACAGGTACTCTAGGGTTCATAAGAATCAATGGTACACTAAATAGTCAACTAAAGGTTTGCTGCCTGAAAAGCGTCCCATTGTTGCCAGGAAGTGACATAAGTCTGGTATTCACACGGCTGAAGACATATGGCCTTGTAGGAGAACAGCCCCGGCTAAGAGATGCTTAGGTTTTGTGCTAGCCAAGTTTTTCAACACCAAACAAAATCTTCATGGAGCTGGCTTTTGTGTACGAGAAGCCATTCATTTGATACATCCAAGAATAGAGATGGAAAGTTCTCCTCCTGCAGGAGAACTTCTGGAGAAGCATATTCATGTCTCATTTCTGGGTAGACTAAAACAGGATCAGCCAATCAGAGCAATATTAAATGATCTGAAATTCACTTGCAAGAGAACTTTTCTGGGAGATCTTGCCATCCCTATCGACATTTATTTGGTCATACTGTGTAAGTTCATCTACATTGTAATGAGGCCTTTTGGCTTAGATCAAGTGTAGTATCTTTTCCTTGTCAATCTGGCAGAAAAATCATATCTTTCAAGGAGGATAGGAGTAGTCTTATAAGTTCAGGTAAAATGGAGAAACTTTGCCTTTGTACCTGCTCATGGGTAGAGTGCTGCCTAGTTCTGGCTAGGAGTCAGGTAGAGGAGTAGAAGGGTCCCCTGGCATGGCATTCCAGGGGAGCCATAAACTTGCAAAAAGGTTGAGGACCACTTTTTTATGGCCCCTAAAGATACTGCACTATAAAGCACACCTCTTGAGAGGCAGGGCAAATAAATGCACCTATGCTTTTCCTGCGCTTACTCATGTACCGTATGAGTAAGACAAGGTTTGTATATGCTGCTTTTTCTCTTATGTATTCAAAAACAAATGTTAAAGGTATAAACATTATTTTAGAATCACCATAACAGTTTGTATAAAGTTTCGGAAGGTTGATGAAACTAACACATCTTTTTTCCTACTTTTTAAACAGAATGGAATCACCTGCTGTTCAGTGGACCTAGAATGCCTTCACAATAATTAAACAGGTCTAAAAACGGACTCTTTGTTTCAGAGGAAAAGAAAAAAACAAACTGATGCAGTTCCCATTGATAACCAACTATAAGACACAAGACACCATTTTATACAACGGACAATTACCAAAGTCTTCAAAAGATGTTTGGCAGTTGCTAGGGGACCTTCTTTCATGTCTGGCCACTCCATCTCTGTTTGGGCAGATGGAGGTTACTTCCGCCGCAAAGGATAAAAGCTCGAATCTCCAGCAAAAATAGTCAATGTTGTGAGTCACAAATGTCCTACCTGTTCCATCAACACAACACAAACTTTTCCTGGTAAAAGGTTTAACATCCTTTTTAATTTCTCTTTAGCTAAATGTGGACGACCATGTTGATTTCTCGGAGGATCTCAAGAACAAAAAAAAATGTGTCTCATTGTCTCCAACTTTGGTTAGAGAGGTCCCTTTGCCTGGTGTTTCTCTAAAAATATTCATGTATGTAAAGTCTATCTATTGACATAGAATCTTTATTTATTAGCTTACGACTTCACCCAGTGTCTTGGAACATAAAAAAACAACATGAAAAGATCAGTACAAGCTTCTACAAACAGGACCACTACCACCGGACTAGTACATCCTTCACCCTTATGCTGTAAAATGGACATAGGCTGCTTTGCGACACCAACCGATCCAGCTATAGACTAAAATGGGACAATGACCTCATCTCATAGTAGACTTCCACAAAGTCTGCCATCATCTACCACAATAGATGCTTGCATTGCTAAGAGGGACTATCCCGTAGAAACTGCGGACTTTGCATTAGTTTTTCATAGCCAAGGACGTTTTCTGTAAAGACGACGTGGAAAAGTAACGCACCCGCATTTCTACATGGGTTAACGAATTGTACAAAATATTTTCACATGACAGTTATTTTCTGAACAATGAACAGTCAGAAGATGATTATAAAAACGAAGAATGTCTATAAAGAATCAGCAATGAACACAGGACAATTAATAAAACAGAAGTTGCTGTCTGGAATATGTGTGAAGTACACAGGAGATTTTATTTTTCATTGTTTGTTGGTTTGAGATTAACCTCTGTCTGCCGGTCACCTCATTTGCAACACATTGGTGTCAGTAGGCTGCAAATGAGACGTTTGTCATCTTCAAGGGCTATTCTCAAGCTTGTGTAGTTTAGGCCTTTTCATGTTTGTAGTTATTAAACAAAAAAAACCTGCTTCTACTCTATACGGCCCACAGTGTTTGGATTCCTGATCATCGTACCTCTAGTAAGCCTTTGAGACGTCCCAATCCAAGACCAAGGCCAAAAATTATGGACTTTCATCCCTCTGAGATAACATTAGATTCAACTGTTATGGAGAGGTCTTCTACAAGGTTGTGGAAATTTATACCCATTCGGCCAAAATTTTTGGGATTGAAAGGCAAGTTGTTGGTTTCAGGACCAGAGTGCAAAGACAGCAATAACAAGTTCCTTCCAAAACTTCAAAATATGATTTTGTCTGGGGCCATTTTGGAATGGAGTGATTTTTCCATTATTACGGGCCTGACAAGACAGCAATAAAAAGTAGACAAGAGTTTCAACCCCTACCCACTCAAACATCAAGTCCACATGTCTGGCTGGAGTTGCGATTTAAAAGTAAAACTAGTGCCCAGACTATGGACATTACTATATTCTCGAGCTGCAATGGGTGATGGGTAGTGATGGTATCACTGACGTCACTTCCGATTTTTCTGATTCAAATTCCCCCGCGAACAGCCGGGGAATTTGAATTTCCCCCTCTCAAGCTGCATGCATTGTCAAAATATTAATCTTTCAAGTTCAAAAGCACTAAAGTCACTCCCCTTCCCCATATTTCATCTATCAGCAGTAACTTGCCAGCCTTTTAAAGCCGTACCAGTTTCAAACTGAAATACACAGTTTACTTGGACAAAGTACTTGATATATTTAAAGCTACAGGGCATTTGTGGTCCATGGGCTGGACTTTGATACCTCTGGACTACACACACATACAATGTTAAACAGGGATGGGGCACACATGGACAACAAATAAACTGTACAGCACGTGTAGTCCATGTATACCTCCATCCCTGTGTGTACAATTTGTGTACTTTGCCTTCCCCCAAGCCAATTCTTGTACCTCCAGTCCCCTACCAGCTGCACTCACCATGCTTCTGTCCTCCAACTCTTGGAGTAGAGCATACTCTGAGCAGCTTATTATGATGTCACTAAAATGCACCGCTAAGCAGCCAGGACTCCTAGTTCTCTACTCCCAGATTGTAAGGGCGGAGGGGACGTGCATGCAGCTGGTAGTGGGGGCTGCGTGCCAAGAATTTTTGCTTGGCAGTCCAACGGTTGACACCTATGCTTTAAGATTTTAGTAGGTTTAACAAAGGTTTTTACGAAGAATTACTTTAAAGCACAAGCAGCTCCTGTGACAAGTTGGTGCATATTTTAAACTCGAGAAAGTTACATGTCTCAATTACTCCAGTGATATCTTCCCACCCCTTCTCCCATTGGCCATTTCCAATACACATGACCATCTACAGGATGGACAAGGAGATTGACCATGAAAAGACACTGGAACCAACACATCACATATGCAGTGTCCCAGAAGCCTGGCATTCTGCTTTAATGTCCATAGTCTGGGAAGTAGGAGACTTTTTAGGAGAAAAAGAGATTGAATGTCTACAAGAAACAAAATATGATTGTTCAAGGAGGTCTTTTTGGGTGGTTTTGTGTTTTAGAACAAAAATAGATTTACAATAACATAATAAAAAATATTCAATGAATGTAACAGATAAAAAACTGTACATAAAGTTCTTGGTTTGGCTGGAGTTTCCATCTTTGGTATGGTTGGAGAATGTACGTTTTTTTGGGGGGGG
>CM070041.1:51968560-51986044 GCA_036250615.1 Ptychadena robeensis | reverse complement strand
AATAAAATTATTCCTCAAAAATACCACTTGCCTAATAATTCTGCACTCCCTGTAAGCATGCATGGACTTCTCATAATGCGTACATGATCATTTGTAACCCTGTGATGTCTACTTTAATACTCTGCAGAAGGGTTTGCTGCACCTAGGACATACCAGAAATCTGTAAAATGTTTCTTCAACAAAGAACCTGTATCACAATTGTCATCAAGGATGGACGTCTTTCACTGCCTATAACTTGGTACTCTGTTTTTTAATTAAATACGTAATGGCCAATTATAATCATCATCAAGCAATCATATAGCATTGTCATATTAGGCAGCGCTTCAGATTTTCTCTTGTTAGCAGCAGTCAGTCTCTAAATGTAATAATTGATCATTTTTGGGGGGTTGCTTGTATTAAATGACTATATTCCTGTTAGGAAAGCAGAATGTGCAATTCCATTTAGAGTTTTCAGCTTGTAGGGAACCCCCCGCCCCGGACGGAGTGCCCCTGCGGACGTGGCAATGTTGCTCTGATGCGTGTAGACACGGGCAATGGGATGCTAACCTGTACATATTACAAATAACCATCCTCCCTGAAGAAGCCCAAGGGGAGAAACATGTGGGAGGACGAAGAACATAATTATCGAAATTTATGGACTACAAGGCATCTCCTAAGGCCACAACCGTACACGTAACAATAAGTCCTTTGTTAATAAAATGTTTTAACAAATTGTCCAATTAAGTTATAATAAAGACTTTAAATGCAAGTGATAAATTGTACTCCATGTATCAATGCCAGTAAACCCTCCCTTTAAGGGGGGTTAGGGTGTATTATCAAAGGTTATCTTTGATTAGCAATGGTGATTATCCATTTAGATTTCATCACTTTATCAGGAGTAAAAATCATCCCGTGTGGGCCTAGCTTTAGTGGTCTGTGACATCCCTATCCATAGATCAGTGGAACAAATCTTGTATTCCTCTCCACCCTTTTCTCTTTCCTGGTGAAAATGATAGCCGAATACCCCAAAATAAAATCATCATCTACACAGTGTGTCTTCTGAAGATATGACAACACGATGTGTACATGTCTAAGAAAGTCTAAAAATGTTGAGACTCAAAATATGAGTCCAAGGACCTCATAGGTATACACCCTATAAGGTCTCACCATTTATATATATGAGATTGTAGAGAACCATGGCCATCAATATTCAGCGGGTTCCTTCTTAGTTCCATTCTACTGGAAGAGCTTTCCATAAGATATGGGAGAGCTCCTGTGTGTATTGTTAGTCCATTATCCAAAAGAAGATTTGTGAAGTCATGAAGGGCTTGCAAATTGTGATGCATGACAGCATGAAAATATTTTTTTTACAGAATTTTGCTTTTTCATCAAGACATCCATCATAGTTCCATTAAGACAAGTCTACTGTAGCAAGTCAAATCAAGAGGATTTGTCAGACAAATGACTGGCTAAAAGCTTCTTGAAGATATATCGATCATGGGTGTCAAACCGTGGCTGGGCAAATATTCTTGATATCTGCTAGATCTACCTTCCCGGCAGCACCCCTACCAGCTGCAATCACCTCACCTCTGTCCTTCCACTCTGGTAGTAGAAAACTACAAGTCTACAAACATCATTCCATGATGTCACGGAGAGCTCACTGACTGGAGTATGTGGAAATAATTAGTTCTCTACTCCCATAGCTGGAGGACAGAAAAAAAAAGTTGTGTGGAGCTGTAATCTCAACTCAACCTGCAATAACAGTTTCAGCCACCGGATGTCACTAGAGAGCACTTTCGGTCAGAGCACAATACAAGGATGACTTCCTTCTCATCATAGAGGATGGGGAGGAGGGTGAAAGAAGCTGCTTGCATCTCTCCTCCTGTAGTCCGTAGATATGCTAAGGAAGCAAAATAAAGGTACGCAGAGCTAAGTTTTAGACCATTTTGCATAGCAGCATACTGCTTATTACACCCCTGGTCATAATCCCATGTCTAACGTCTTAAAAATATTATTAATTCAGATTCGGACAAAAGACCAATAATTTTTTTTATGGCCAATATAATATTTAAATAGTGCTTAGTGAAAGATCGGGAATTGCTTGTTATAGAAAAAGTCCAAGTGTAGAGCTCATTGCAGCTGGAAAATGCTAATTGCTCCCAGTGAGTGACAGCCTGCCAGCCACATAGCCCCCTGCTGAAGTCCTAAAACTTCTCTGACACCCAATAGTGGCAACTGAAAGAGTTCGATATAGATTTTCACAAGTTCTTAACAAGCTCCCAGACTTTGTCAGCCCAGAAGAATAACCAATTTAGAAGGGAAGAAAAAATCTCCGCAGCCAATGGCTCTGCCCATTATCTCTCCCTGCTGACTTGTACGAGGTCTCAATCAATACTCCATTTTTTGTTATGTTTTTCAATCCACTCGCGCTCCTGCTTCACTGTCAAACGGCAGTTTAGGCTTTTGTTTTCTCTGACAAACTAGACAAGATAACTCTTTGGGCTTATTCAGTAAAGAAGATGAAAAATATCAGAATAATAAATAATAAATAATGTCATGATACTGGATTACAGCATCTAATACAAGACCATCTAATAACTCCACCTAAACCTGACTGTATGGTAGGGACTAAAATCTTCTGGTATTTTTGTCTTCATTAATATCCCCCATGGAAAAGTGTTGATTTAAAAATATAGACTAAATGTGACTGTCACGAACCAGCAGGTGTGGACCCACTGTGCCACGAGTCCTACCTCCTCTTAGGGCATTGTCTAAGTGAACCCACTTGTTCTTCACAATACCCCTGATGGTGGGGATAGACTTTCCAGAGGGAAACACCAGGTCGCTACCTCTGAGGGAGGGTAGGCACATGAGGCAGCTGGTCCAGAGGACACCAGGGAAAGGTACCAGAGACCTAGGCATCGTCAGCAGGCCAGGTCATAACCTGGAGCAACCACGCAGGACTAAGGGATGAGGCAATGTGGTTGTCAGGCAGGCAAAGTATCAGGGCATCAGGGGCAGCACAGGTACAGGTCAGGCAGTCCGGATAAAATATTGGATCTGTTGGCAGATAAAGAACCCGGTAGAAGTGGATCAGACTGCCGCATATACACGTAGAACCATCTAAGAAAACTTCGACAGAACTATCGATTCCCTCGAAGGCCGGAATCAGGATTCAGATACGCCGGGCGGCATCTTTTATTTATAAAGCAGCTGCAGACAATATGATTGGGCATCATTAGAACGCTTTTTATCTTTGAGCTGATAGTTCTCTACGAGGTGATTATGAATTAACTTTGATGAGGTCACCTTGTGGATCAATTGTTAATTTGAAATGTGTGTTTCTTTTGCCAGCCTGACATCCAACCGGCCAGCGTTGACTGTTTCCTGCTGGTCCAAGGATTACTAGGAAAATGACTGCTCAACACATTCACACCATCCAGGGCCCTCTGTGAGCTCAATCATGGAACGAGAATGAGATAAATAAAACAAAAGCTGCTCTTGTCCTCACAATCATTATCAGGATCCTTCGTTTAGTAGGACCTTTCAGTTACTTTGGAAATTTACATGACTATGTTCCTGGGAGGAAAAACTGCAAAAACCGAGGCGTTTCTTATTCCCACCCATCCAACCTGCTAGATATTGGAACTAAAAGCTCAAGTTTAATCCGTTTATATACACGGCTCAAATAAAATAAAGGGAACACAATATTAGACTGATCCTAGATCTGAATGAAATATTCTTATTGAATACTTCGTTCTGTACATAGTTGAATATGCTGACAACAAAACCACAAATTATCAATGGAAATCCCATTTATCAACCCATGGGGGTCTGGATTTGAAAATGGAAAAAAAACACTACAGGCTGATCGAACTTTTATGGAAAAACATGACAAAATGTGTGTGTGGCCTCCAAGTACCTGTATGAATGCTTGGACAAGCTCCTAATGAGATGGCAGATGGTCTCCTGAGGGATCTTCTCCCACACCTGGAGTTAAGCATCCCCCAACTTCTATACAGTCTGTGGTGTAACATGGTGTTGGTGGATGGAGCGAGATATGATGTCCATAGCCATAGCATCAATGCCTTCATTTTGCAGGAACTGCTAACACACTCCAGCCACATGAGTAGAGATGGTCGAATTTGTTTAAAAAAATTCGACCGTTTCAAGGATTTCGAGTTAACTGCAAAGCCCCTTAGAATGGTATAATCACTAGAGATGGTCGAATTTTTCGACTTGCTAAGTTTGTGAGCTTATTGCAAAGCCCCTGAACATGGTATCATCACCAAAATTGCTGGAGATGTAGAGAAGGGTTGGAGGAACATTTGAAAAGGAAAAGTGTTGCTCTAGCACATGTCGTTTTTGCATAAATTAAGTTCAAAATTAAAGTCGAAATTCCGATTTTTGAAATTTCTACTTGACTTTGAACTTAATTTGTGAAAAAACTATTTGTGTTAGAGACATACTTTCTTTTTTGTAGTATACCCCCAACCCTTCTCTACATCTTGGTGATGATACCATGCTCAGGGGCTTTGCAATTAAGTCGAAACCGTCGAATTTTTGAAAAAAAATTCGACCATCTCTAATAATCACCAAACTTGCTGGAGATGTAGAGAAAGTATGGCTCTAACACAAATAGTTTTTGCTCAAATTAAGTTTGAAGTCAAGTCAAAATTTCAAAAATCGGACTTTGAACTATGTTAATGCAAAAACTACATGTGGTAGAGCAAAACCTTTTTTTCAAATGTTCCCACAACCCTTCTCTATATCTCCAGCAATTTTGGTTGTTCAGAGGCTTTGCAATCAGCTCACAAAGTCAGCAAGTCGAAAAATTCGACCATCTCAACACATGAGTTCTAGAATTGTCTTGCATAAGGAGGAACCCAGCACAACATATGGTCTCACAAGGGGTCTGAGGATCTGGCGAGCACATGGAGAGCTGTGCGGAATCCTGTATGTAGCCACCGCTGTGTGCGCCTCATCAAATTACTGCATCAAGTAACTCACACAAGTGCTGCCGCGACATGTGGTCCAAGGAAGGAGCCCTTGTATAGACTGTAGGGGTTGCTCCCCATACAGGAGGTTAGGGGCAGAAGTGGCACAGGAATAGAGATGGTCGAATTTTTCGACTTGCTAACTTTGTGAGCTGATTGCAAAGCCCCTGAACATGGTATCATCACCAAACCTGCTGGAGATGTAGAGAAGGGTTGTGGGAACATTTGAAAAAAAGAAGTGTTGCTTTAGCACATGTACTTTTTGCATAAATTACGTTCAAAGTTAAAGTCGAAATTCCGGTTTTCGAAATTTTTACTTGACTTTGAACTTCATTTGTGCAAAAACTATTTGTGTTAGAGACTAGTGTTGAGCTCGAATATTCGATTTTCGAATATTTAGCTTGAATATCGCTATTTTGCCATTTCGCGAATATTTGCGAATATATCATCGGATATCCGGCGCAATCGCAATTTTTCGCGATTTATTGCGCTTTAATAATCGCGATCCATTGCAATTAATGGGATCGCGATTATGTAATCGCAATGCGATTTTTTAAAACAGAAATGACGGATATTCTCCCAGTCGAATAGCCGAGCTCCATTGACTTCAATGTATTGCGCATATTTGGTCGCATTGCGCTTTCTCGGATAATCGCGATTTCGAATTCCGCCATTCTCCATTGACTTGCATGCATTGCGCATATTGGGTTGCAATTGCGATTGTTAGATCGCAATTCATGTCGTAAGTGCGGATATTCGAGATTACGAATATGGAATCGAATATTATGGCGGATATTCGCAAAATTACGCGAATTCGAATATTGCCTAGTCGCTCATCACTATTAGAGACATACTTTCTCCAACCCTTCCAACCCTTCTCTACATCTCCAGCAAGGTTGGTGCTGATACCATGTTCAGGGGCTTTGCAATTAACTCGAAATCGGCGAAATGGTCGCATTTTTGAAAAAAAATTCGACCATCTCTACACAGGAAGACAGAGGTACTAACATAGAATAAATGTAATAAAGGCAAAAATAAGTATTTTCTATTGATTTGGATTCATTCAAAGAAATGCCCTTCATCTATTAAGTATCAGTTGTATGATGGCGTCATAACACTTTAACCTCCTGGGCATTTAGCTTGAGCTAACATCAGGCACACTCACCTGTCCGGTGAAATCCCCCGTGCTTCCCTGCATCAGTGGACCTGCCGATATTTCCAGGTCTGCCCCCAAGACGTCATATATATAGCACCAGGGGTAGGCAGCGCTATTAACCTCCATATAATGTAACCAGCATCACTTTTTTACCTCACATCTCCGGCATAATTGGTGACATCGGGATGTGTTCAGGGGCCAAAAGAGGGAAAAAATTTAAAAAGGCCACCACTGGCAAAACAGCCTAGGAGGTTAAAAAAGGTCAACATAGTGATACTGTACATAAGGCGTTACCAAAGGGTTATTTGGGTAGGTTTGGTATCTACTTTAACCCCCTAGCAGTATTCCTGTGTTCGGCTTGGGGCAGATTTCTAGAGTAAATCTATGCAAAGGACAACAGTTAGGTTTCAAGGTTAAAAGCACCACATCCCACAAATTTACTTGGAGCATAAATGATCCACAGGCTGGTATTTCGATTAAAACAACAATTTATTTACAACGTAATAAAATGTCCACATAAGGCCAATCGATAAAAAAGCAGTCATGTATCAAGCCAATAGCAAAAAAGAGATATTTTCACATCTTTACAGTCCAGTTGGATATGGTTGACACCCACCATTTGGGCTTTTAGATCCACCTCCTAGGGGTTTTATCACCAATAGTTAAACAGAAATTCCCTCCATGGGACTTTTAGTGAAAGATGAAATCATAAAAAAGCTTCAAGAGTTAATACATTTATTACGATAGACCAGAAACAGCACAGTCCATAATAGTTTTGTCATCCATGTAAGTAACTGTACATATGCAACATGTTTCACCCAAAAAGGGATTCCTCAGGCTTGTACAGATGAGATGTCTCTGAATCAACAGGTGAAAAACTATTATGGACTGTGCTGTTTCTGGTCTATCGTAATACATTTATTAACTCTTGTTTCTGTTTAATTATATTGTAAGTGATGGGAATGGTAAAATAACTTCTTTGCTTGGTGTCTGGCGACCCCCAAAAACTATACTTATCACCAATAGTGGTAACCCTGATTAGCTTACTTTCTCCTACCATGCCTGTGCCGTCCCTTTGTGCCGGCGTCCTTCTGACTTGCTGCTGGACCCACCTCTGTGATGATGACACCAGGGAAGTGAGAAGGGGGGTGCACTCACCATATGCCTGTAGCATATAACAGGTATAAGAGTCCCAGGTCCCCATATCCTCTGTATCAGTGATGACGTTGGGAAGGTGTAGAGGGTGGGACATACAAAGCAATTACATGGTAAGTGGTCTATATGTTTTGTACCGCTTTAGGAAGCAGTGTACCTATAATCCCTTTAAAATCCAACCCTCCACATAACCCTCTATTACTTTATAATAAGAAGCTTTTAAAATACAAAAATTGGCAAGCAAAGACAATCTGACAGCCCTGTGCAAACAGAAGACAAAACAGAAGAATTTATCTGGACCAGACTGCAGATGAACATTGATCCTAAGTCTCCAGCAAAGTGTCTTCACTCAAGATTACTTGAGCGGACATTCGTCAAACTCACCTCCAACAAAGGGAATTTTAACAAATGCAATCCATCAGCCTTTTAAATAGTACAGTTTGTGATCAATGTGTCAAAACGCAGCTTCACTTCATTAAACCGAGCCTGACTTCTGCGGAGAGAACTGCTGAGTGGGATGTGGGAATAAGAATACTTTTTTTCTTTTCAAACGTTAACATTCAGCAATTAACCTGTTCTTCAAGTTCTCGACATAAAAGAGAGGCGGAATGTGGCTACAGGATTTTGCTATTTTATTGGTCGGTAATCATTGCAAATAATAATTTAAATAAAGCTACAATTATGGATACAGAGGTTTGAGCTTTTCTCCTTGGCTACAGGCTTTAAACAATAGCCCAATGGCCCTGGTGAACAGCAGTCCTTTGCCATAACCAATCCTAATTAAGGTGCAGCTACTCCCCTGACCAACTCCGAAAACAAAAGTTTCAGACTCTCAGTGTTAATGCCATAAACAGATCAAATAAGAAATAAATTTGTCCATTACCCTCCATTAAATAGACCAATAGGTCAATATGGCCAGCCCGAAGATGATCAACACAAAAGCACCAGTTTCGCACTAGCCTAAAGGTTACTGAGCTCCACACCAACCAACATTTTTCTCTGTGTGGTCTCTTATTTCTAGGCCTCATCTTTAAACCCTCTGTGAATGGGTAAGAGGTCCTTGGAACTTCTCAACTCCGGGATCTTGGGGTCCTCTTGTTAAAGGGGAACCCCAGATATTCAATGAGCCAACACAACACTGGGGCAAAGTTGTGGGGAAGAAACCATTTTACCTTAATGAGCGGTAACCTCACATTGAGGTATTATTATTATTATTATTATCATTTATTTATATAGCGCCAACATATTACGCAGCGCTGTACAATACATGTGGAGATACAACACACAATAACACACAGGTACAGGTAGTGACACAGGAGGAATAGGGGACTCTGCCCGGTTGGGCTTACAGTCTAATAGGTTGGGGAACAAGGTATACAATAGGTGGGGGGTGGGACTGGCATGGTGGTGATGTTAGGAAAGAGAAGATGGATGGCCAGACTGAAGAGGTGGGTTTTTAGGGCTTTTTTAAAAGTGCCAAAAGTAGGAGCAAGTCTAATGGGACGAGGGAGAGAGTTCCATAGAGTAGGAGCGGCCCTAGAGAAGTCCTGAAGCCTTGCGTGTGATGAGGTTATGAGGTATGGCATTTTTCAGGCTTAACCCCTTATGCCAGCAGGGGTCTGGTTTGCTATGGAGGGGGGGACCCCATGTCATTCATGGCCCCATTATTCCAGAGAATACCACACCCTGTGCTTAAAAGGGAGTCTGGTATACTCTGAGTGGGAGAACTGTCCCATCTGACAAATTTTTCCTCCATGTTAAGTATGGAAGAACATCAGAAGTATTCACCCACCTGATGTTCACAGCGAACCGACCTCCAGGCAATAAAGCAATTAATCTGCAAACTACTGTGCAGCTTAGCAGGTTAGTTTGACTTCAGTGACTGGAGACCATCATTTTACTAACAGGTCTTGTGGTTTGAAGCTACAACCTACTTTGTATTTTTTTTGCCTCCAGCCAGGCCGAGCTAGAAGAGGATGGCTACCGCACGGCTTATTATTTTTCTATACAATGCCGCCTTCCTCTATAACCCAGGGGATACAATGACAAAAACATAGACAAAAAAAACAGCAATCATCCTAATAAATCTGATTGTTCTTTGCAAATATCAGATATTCACAGGAGGAAAAAAAAGAAGTCTGCATTAGAATGAATCATCACGCTGGCACCAACTTCTTTGCATTAATAATGAAACAATATTTTTTGGTGAAAGCGGAAGATAAAGGAGCAAAATAGGAAAGAGAATTCCCAATCCACATGGAAGATGAAGACGTCTTTTTGTTTAGGAAACTAACAATGTGCTGTTTATGCGAATGACACGCGTTGGTCGCCTCCAGTTAGGCTTTCAATTAGGGACATTTGATACCGCTATGAGAGAGGTGTATTCGCCAACATTAAACTCGGGAGGAGGACTTTGTGTTTTTTAGCGTTACACAAGTTTTAAATAACAATATTTTCAGTTTTGGTATTTTTCATTGAATAAATTATATATATTGTACTTTGTGTACAGAATAATTTACTGACATATAAAAGATGTTGGAAATAATCAAGACTTCGCAGATTGAAATTAACTATTGAATACTTTAATGTAAAGCAGACTTATTGTGGAAGGCCATGTGCCGTGCAGACAGTTCGGTGCGAACATTGAATGTTTGCTCTTCTTCTCGCTGGCGAACTGTACGGGTGTTCAACCCGCCCTCTTCGCCGGCGAGAATAGGTCAATAATTCTTCCTCCGGCCAGACCTTTCCGCTCCTGTTTCGGCTGAGGAAGAATAATTTTCACCCGAGACACCCGATTGGGCTAGTGCTTTATCGGGCTCGGACCAAGGAACAAGAAACTGTGCGTTCCATATACCGGAAGTGATGTCGCGGCACATTTCTGCTATATTCAAATTCCAGATTCAAATTCCCTGCCAACAGACAGGGAATTTGAAGTTCTCCATAAACAGGCGGACATCTGACTTTTCTGCCTGTTCGTGGACGGACACGGCCAATGTTCGGCCATCACTAGCTTTGTGTAGTCTTGTGACAGAAAGTAAGCAAGAAAGAGATGCTTAGCAGACTCCAAAACTTGGAGCAGCTGATGGATTAAAAAAAAAAGAGTTAAGGCTGTAGTTGAGGCAAAGGAGAAACCTGCTCCAGTAGGAGTGAAGATGGGGTTGAAGAGGTTTCAGCTGATAGCCCTTCAGCCACTAGACCACGATGGCTCAATGGCTCAGTATCACTGCAGGGGGCATGGTGAGAGGTCAGGGGCATGTCAGGACCTTTCATCCCGGCTGCTATATCCAATCTAGAAATGTGCAGGCAGCTTCTGAGTGAAACAGCATGTGACCAAAGGTACCCTGATCTTGGTCAGGTCACTTCCTGGTTAAGAGTCCTATGTGGTTCAGGGCATAGTGGGGTGGTGAAAGGCCTGTGTAAGAACAACAGGACCCAAGAGAAGAGCTGGTCAGTTTGAAGAAGCTCCAAAAAGTTAACAATGGGTCTCATCATGTGATACATGTCAATATAAAGCAGATAGGTGTAACATGTACTCAATTCAGTGCTACGTGTCCCCTTGCTTTGTCTCTCTCTTTCTATCCTTCTTATATCAAGTAATCAAAGGACTATGACCAGATGGTCTTACAATGCAAAGGGAACTTCTAAGTCAGTTGGTGTAAGTCTGTGTTAAATACACATTCACATGTCTCTCACATTACACAAAATGATGAAGCCAATAGCAGGACACCTCCTAACCAAACAGCCTGACTGGACGGGGGTATCGGAATTATTTTGTGGCCGGAGGGAAGAGTAGAAGTCTAGTGGTCAGGACAGACGAGGCCCAGCAGACTTTAGATATCTCACAGATGTTTGAGCTTTCCATATGTGATGGGAGAAAGAGGTTTCTAGTAAAAAGGTTTGAGTGAGAGAAAAGACAAACCCCGGGAGCTCCTTTCTTTGGTATTCTGTATCTCATTTATCAAACTGACTAAAAAAGAACTGAGGGAAGAGATTAATAAAACTGGAATTAAGTAAAAAATCCTGCTGGTTGGTATAGACAACTGCTGGAGCTTTTGTATTGACCCAGGCGATAATCACAGTGACCAGATGGTTTTATTGTTTTTAATTCACGCCGTATAGATCAGACTATTATGAAATAAGGGCAAGCATACTAATGTGCAGCCTTAAAGAGACCCTGCCCCATGACCATTCATTTCAACAATATTCGTTTAAAAATATAATGTATGTGTAAATGCCTCCATTAGGTCACTGGTGGTGTTGCTTGAAGCCGCCATCTTGCTTGTGATGCCCCCAGCCCAAAAACTCTAAAGCTAGCCATACACGTGTCGGATTCCATGGCCAATTGATCACTCACCCGATCGATTCCGGCGATTCTGCCGGGAATCGCAGGTGTGATCAATCTGCCAATTAAGAGTATCCATCGCTGCATACCACCTTGTCCAACGGATTCCGGGACAATTCCGTGTCCGATTGTCCACCTCACAAATGGCAACTCCCCCTGATCTGGGCAGAATCAATCTGATGGAACCAACATGTTGGTTCTCTGTCGGATCCGATTCTGGGCCCCTGAACGATCGGACCTGATCGATTGGACAAGGTGGGCTGCATGCGATTCCGGCACGATCGTTTGGCGTGCACGCGCCCGGAATCAATCGTGCCGGAATCCGGTGGGAATCCGACACGTGTATGGGGGCCTTAAGATAACTCAACAGAGACTAATATTCTGAGAGGGGTGCAGGAGATAGGCCAACATAGACCATAAGTGTCACGGCGAGTGACACCAAAGCAAGGGTGACACCAATGATTCACGGGTGAGGACCCACTGGACCAACTTGCACAGTTGGTGAAGGTGCAATCCGGAGCGCAGAGTTTGAGGGACCGACTGGTGTTCACCTGAGACCCCACAAGGAGTGATGGACTTTGCTGCAGGCAATGCCCAGGTTGCGATTTCCCGAGATGCAGTACCAAGAGTAAGGAGAAAGAAGAATCCGAAGAATGAGCCGAGAGTCTGATGTCGGGAAGTCGGTAGAGGTACCGGGATGAAGTGCCGAGGATCAAGATGTACGGAGAATAGGGAAATCAGTGATTCAACAAAGGAGGCTGGTGGCAAACACATGAAAGACCTAAAGTTCAGGCAACTATCTGTTAGGATAGTGATAGTGGTTAGGTTAGCAACCACCACAGGCATCCAGCAGAGGGAGCTCCAAAGGCTGGACATTTAACCCTTGGCGGCAAGGACAGTTTTCAGAGCTGGATGCAGCCACAGATCCCCTGTCCCTGCTGGGATCTGTGACAATAAGACAGTTTCCAAGAGTGAACAATGCTAGGTAACTGACTGGTCAATGTTTCTAGCAAGTTCATAGTCAAATTACAAGAAAAAAGAACTCTACAAGGATCTTTTCAAGACTGAACTACAGTATTAACGTTTCTTCTTCCACACTTAAGCAGGTAACACAGGGCTTGATTAAGAGCCGTTTGAGGTTCATGGCAGCAGCAAGATAACGTTGGAGACACAGCACTTCCGGAAAGCCAGAATTTGATAAAAGTTTTTTGTAAAAAAAACTGTTGCTATTTCTAGGACTTTTATTTAAGAAAAAGGTAAGAGGTCCAGGAAACCTGTATGCTCATTTGATAACATCATTTAGGTTCCAATTGGTTTAATTATTACACATAAAAACTTTTTTCAGCTAAACAAGTGTTGACAATTTCAAAATTTCTACTTCTTACCCATCAAGCTGGCCATACATATTTAGATCTCTCCGTCAGATATCCTTTAGATCTACCAACAACTATGTAGTGCCGGGTCCTCTGCGATTGAACACAGGTAGACTTGATGGTTTGGAAAGTCCCTCATATTACATGGTTTTGGTAAAACAAAAAGAGATCTAAAGGAAATCTGACAGAGAAATCTAAAGGTGTATGGGGGCCCAAAGGTAGAAACACACGTATACATTTTTTTATTTTTTGTTCAATATCGTTCACTTTTCTTCAATGTTGGTCAAATGAAACCTTTGTTCCGTTTTAGATTTTCATTCAAACGATTTTGATCGTACTGTGGAGCATACATACAAGGCTAAGCAAAGGGATTAATTGGTTGTGAATAAATCACATTATGGGTTCCAAAAACAATTGGTCTAAATGTAGCCATACACGGGTAGATTTTTCATTCGATTTTTGACCGGTCGATCACTGCATGTGTTCATTAGATCAATCGACCAAACAAAATCGGAATCGACTAAAAATCGGATCGGCCATTGAACTGACATATTGGTTTCTTTTGGTCAATCAAAGTACCTTGGTGGACACATAGCTCTCTATGCAGCAGCCTTTCCGATGGATTTTGTGGAATCGGCCATTTTGGAGATTGGCTCATCGGCCACAAATCGGATTCCCAAGGTGGTGTTGCATCTATTCCCGATCCGATTAATTGCTGATTTCCGGGAATCGATCGGTGACAAATCGGCCCGTGTATGGCTACCGTAAAATGATAATTTTTCAAGTGATCGTTCCTAAGTCGATCTAACAGAAAATCGGCCCATGTATGCCTAGCTGTAGACATCTCTTCTCTGCATAATGGAAATCAAAAAAGCTCTGCAATACCTGTGCTCCTCAGATCTCAGCTTGCCTACATATATGCCAGGGGTGATCCAAGCTGGAGTCTGGAGTGGAGTGTTTGTGGACATGGACGGTTCTATATATCAGCAGTATGGGCGGATGCTCACACCTATACAAGCATCACAAATACTTGATTTGAAACTTTCAGCTGAGAGAAGTTTGTCGGACAACTTCAATTAAAAGAAAATCCATCAAAGACAGGCTCTTCATGCAGGAGAATACATTGAAAGGTTAAACAGAGTATAATTAAATCTATGCTCTACACAATATGCGCTCCAACTTGAGCCTGTTATGTTGAAGATACAAATGACCTTTTATTGCAGCGATGGAAGAGAACAAAAAGGAGTGATAGAGGAGAATTACATCTCATGCGATGGATTAAACAAAGAATGATCATATTCTTCAATTAAAAAAAAAAAATCTGTCTTGGAAACATCACCATCCATTGTGTGCATGCCAGAGGAGGACAAGGGCTCACCTTCAGATGTTGTGTAATGACAGGCATATTAAAGTTGCACTCCACAGAAATGTATGTCAAGCACATTGCTGCATACTTAAGTTACCCATGGACATTTAGATCCCAGTTCATTTTGCTAGCGAAAAAATAAGCTCAAACAATACAAGACCACCTGGACTGGTTGGGACCTTTTTGAATTCTCTGTTGAGGGAGGGGTGATCCTGGGGGGACAACAACCTTGCATGACCCTCTAACTCCCCTTAGCTAACTTCCATAACCTATCTTCTTTTTTCTTATTCCCCTCACACCCTGCTTTTATTCCCTGTCTCTGTTCTTTCTTCCTTTTATATAGGAAAGATAGACATTTTATTCTGTACTGGTTGAGTTCGGGTTTCCTCAGAGACAAGATATAGTAAGAAATCACAGAGGAGCTAAGCTTCCGGTGGTGCGAATCTCGGATGAAAGACCCGTTCTTTCGTTTTAAAATCAGCAACAGTGGTAGATAAATATCTCGTCAGTTGGCGTTTGAGGTTGGAGGTCACCATAGCATGGTCACACAGTTCTCTCTTGGTTTAGACATTTAAATCCTGGCTGACGTAGATCACATTAAATCTATCTTACGACCCCTAATCAGTATTAATTTCATACTGTAACAATTGTATTGCATAGAACCTTGTCATTTGTTTTCTTTTTTATTATTATGTTTTTGTATTTTCTATTTGTATTGCAAAAAAAAATTTCAATAAAAAACTTTGAAATTTGAAAAAAAAAGAGAAATGGTCGAATTTTTAAATAAAAATTTGACCATCTCTTGTGCCTTTACCACACTGCTTGCGTTCGCCGGCAACACTAACGGGAATCATGATGTGCGCCACTGACACATCAATTCCTGCTTGATCATTTGTCCCCATACAAATTATTTGGATCGAATATGGATTTACCACCATGGTGGGTCCCTGTTGGATTTGTCCCTTGCGAGATTTCACTAGTGTTGAGCAGCATATGGAATATTCAAATTTGCGTAATTTCGCGAATATATGAAGGAACATTCGAATCAGATTCAACTGTATTCTATTGCCTTACATTGCGTGTGGTTGTTCGCAATGATTTGCTTTACAGCTTCTTGTCTTCATTCTGTAATCTTAGCCAGTACGAGCATATTTGTAATCTTAGCCAGTACGAGCATATTTGTAATCTTAGCCAGTACGAGCATATTTGTGCGCATTGCGAATGGATACGCGCAATACACACAGTGTGTATTGCGCGTATCCATTCGCAATGCGCACAAATATGCGCGATGTATGACGGCAAACAATGTTGAAGCATAATATGACCAATATCCGCCATTGAGAATATTCTCGCATTTGCAGAAAATTGTGAATTCTCGAATGTCAGATATTTGTCGAATATATTCGAATTTCAAATATTCTCGCTCAACACTATAGATCATTGGTAGTAAGCTTGCTAGATACAGGAGATTTCAGATTCCGCCCCTATCATTACCAAAGGCCAACACAATGTCAGTGAATGTCATCACCATGATGAGTGGCATAGACAAGATTCGTATTCATTAAATATTGTGAATTTTTCACCTGAGATTCGTAGTAAATTCGACAATTTGTGATCTCATAATGATTTCCTTTATTGTGAAAGTTGGCACTTGTACATCTAGTGGCAGAATGTGAATTAGCAGCTGCAGTGTAATCACTCAACACACAATGAAGTAATTCATTGAGAATATCGCCACTTGTACATGTGTATATTGTGAACGCACAGCATGGTTCTTTACCCAGAATCTCGAATATTCAAGCTTATGAAGATATAGCGCTATTTTCAAGTGCCTCGAGTATTCTCGAAATGCCGGCATTCACAATAAAAATTTGTGATTCGAATATTCACAATCAACACTAGTAATTTTACAAATAATCAGCCGATGAGGTACGAATACCTAATCTCACTCTGGGTAAAGGAATGGCTTTTGACTCCACTTCCATTCATGATCCCATTGGGCATTTACCAGGTTCATGTAAACAAATATTCATGTGAAAAGGTCCAGTGATCTAGATTCACAATTATAATCACATTTTTTACCTTTAAAATGAATGGTCACATGTGCTATTTATAGATATATATATATATATTCGCAATCCATGCCCATAAGCATCCCAATGCGAATATTCGAAATTGCGAATATCCTCCGCCGTATTCGCGAAATTTGCAAATTCTTGAACAGCCGATATTCGATGAATATATTCGAATATTCAAATATTCAACACGAATATTCGAGCTCAACACTCACACTCAACACTTTGCACGCAGCACTAAACTATACACAATTAATGATGCTCACAAATATTCTAATCTTTATTCTAATATTTAATACATTTTCACATCAATTGGGTTCATGCATTGGATTCAATGAATGCAATATTAAATTCAGCCAGTAGGTGTCACTAGCAGCAGTACACTCACAGCACAAGTCATCTGCCTCACTGACTAGAAGAAGAGGGGGCCAACAGCTGCAGAATCTCTCCTCTCCAGCTGTGTCAGTGGGAGCTGCAGAGTGATTGCAGTTTCCTCGGACACAGAGAAGGAAAGACGCCAGTTCATCTATCCCTCTCTTCATTGCTTATGCCAGCAGGGCTCTGTTGGCATAAGCAATACAGTTCAGATGGGAGATCTGGACACTGGCCGGT
The DNA here is from genome assembly GCA_036250615.1 of Ptychadena robeensis. Classification (NCBI taxonomy): domain Eukaryota; kingdom Metazoa; phylum Chordata; class Amphibia; order Anura; family Ptychadenidae; genus Ptychadena; species Ptychadena robeensis. The sequence continues at coordinate 51,968,989 of CM070041.1, read as the reverse complement.
ATTTCTCATGTGACAGCTCCCAGGCTAATCTCCTTGCCGGGAGAGCTGGCAGGAAGCGAAGGCATTCAGACGATAAGACGCAGGCACTGCGATTTTGGGGGTGAAAAAGTGCGTCTTATGGTCCAAAAATTACGGTATATAATACAGATAGTTAGAGATGGATGTCATTGTAGGTTATATAGTAATCATAAAGGTAATCTGGGGAAAGTACCAAGCATTGTATATGCAATATGCGCATGTACAAGTGCCAATTTGCACAATGAAGGTAATAATTAGTGATGGCGCGAACCCGGATTTTGCCGTTCGCGAACGGCGAACGTTCTCAAAAGTTCACGAACGCGCCATTGACTTCAATGGGCAGACGAACTGTAAAAAACAAAGGGACCCTTTCTGGCCACAATAGTGTTGGAAAAGTTATTTCAAGGGGTC
>CM070041.1:51930062-51941970 GCA_036250615.1 Ptychadena robeensis | reverse complement strand
TCCCCCAAAATGTGCCATGATGATAGACTCATGCCCAAAATGTGCCATGCTGATAGACTCCTACCCAGAATGTGCCATGCTGACAGACTCATACTCAAAAAGACTGCTGCAACAACATCAAAAGGTGCTTCAACCAAGTATTAGTTTAATGGCGTGCACTCTTATGCAACCACGTAATTTTGTTTTGATATTTTTTCTTCTGCCCTCCATTTCAGTTTGTTTTTCATGTGGTACAGTTTTTAGGTCACATTACAGGGGGAAAAGTTGTGAATTGATGATATAATTTACAACAATGTCTTATTTTTGTACAGCACAGGAACCTGACTTTTTATATCCACTGTATAGACCAAATACTCATTAAACTAGACTGTGGAAGATCACAGTTATCAATTCTGCCTTACAAATATACAGTATATATATATAAAAAGGGAATTGATGAAGAACAGAAAAAATAAGATTGTGTGAGAGAAATCAACCAAACCCTTACACTACTACATGACAGACCACAATATATTTGTGTGTGAGAAATAAGTACCTGGGGAAGGCAGCCTCAGACTGGTGTCACTGAAATTGTATATATGTGGATCCTGCCATGACATGATAAATGTGCTGTAAATGTATGCTTATACCTTTAACTGTCTCTGCATTCCTCTGTAGCAGGTGCAGGGATGATTGATGGCTCTCAGTTTCCTGCTCTTTTGTCTGGGCTTACAATGTAACTCTTTCAATCTGCCTGGAGACAAGCTATTGCCCGCCTCCAGGCAGAGGGGTTAAATAAACCTCCTTAGGCCCTCCTAGTCTGAGTTGGGTTAGCTCCCCAAGCAACCTGTATTTCAGCCAGCGTGGCTCACCCTTTGGAGCATTGGGCTCCTACCTTTCCTGCGTTCTCCCTCTGTTAGCGCCTGGGATCCAAGGACCCCCATCCAAGGTAACTGAAATGGTTGTCCCCTGGACCAGGACCTCCTTCCCTCAAATTGTGCCTGAGCGGATGGACGTGGTACACCAGTAGGTGCTGAGATAGGCAGATGCAGGATTCCTCCCTTCTCCACCTCACCTGCCCGCTTTTCCCTATTGCCCTGAACGCTGGACTGTGATCCTGACCCACTCCCACTGGGAATAGGAAGCCATCAGTCACCCTGCAGCTGGTAGCATCTGTACTACTTGGAAACAGTAGATCCTCAAGTGTGTGCCCCATTACCAGGCTTGGGTTTGGTGATGGACTCTATATAACTTCCCCAGTTAAGACTTGTATATATTCCCTATCAGCTGCCTGACTTTTTTCTTGTATGTTTGGTGGGAGGCAGAGATGGGTATAGGACTATCCTAAAAAGAACCTAGGGCCGCTGGTGCACTAAGAGGTCCAGCATGGGCCGCTCTCTTTACACTTGCACTTTGAAGTTTGGGGACCAGTACTGAAGGCTACAGAAAAACAAAGGGTTTCAGTAGTGTTGATCCCGAATTTTCTAATTTTGAATTTTTAATGCGAAAAAAATCGTCCATATAGTGCTATATATTCTTAATCGTTAATATTTAAAAAAATTTATATCAGGACATGGAACTACCATGCATTGCGTGCGCAATATGCATATTTACAAGTGCCAATTTACGCAATGAAGGTAATAATGACTGGAGATCAGGTATTCTGGAATTTGCAAATTTATTATGAGCATTCACAATTCACAATATTTTGGGAATGTGAATATTTACTGTGCTGCTCATCACTAGTCTTCAGGAAACAACACAGAAATTGGCAATCAGATACTGGACCCGTATGTGTGTCTTCTCTATTAAAAAATAAATGACACGCCATCCTCGGCACAAAGCTTCAGAGCAAGATGACTTCAGCTGTGCCCAGACTGCAGCTTTAAATAAGCCTGTCCTATTTCTTTTAATGGAAACGGCCTGTTATTGAGGCCGCTAACCCGAGCGATAACTCACTGCGACGATGAGCAATATCATTTTAGGGCTATTGTCGATAATGTTGATCTCATTGGCTCCAAACCATTACAACAGAGGACAAATGAAATACATGGGAGCCGGGGCCATCTGTCGAGCAGGTAGATTGGAATATTCTTCACAGGCCTGTAATGTATATAATAATGTTTACAGTGTGAATTGGTTAATAGAACCGCTCAGCTCCCCTCTTCATAACAGCTTGTAATGGAAGCCGCTCGGGCAGGTTGTTAAAATTCTCCTTTTCCTAATGTGCCATCGAGAAATGCACCTTATGATTGACGAATGGAAATAACAGTATGGTGTGCCGGGGAATAGACCAAGCTTCGTATTTAAATATCAGCGAGGAGAGAAATTGAGAGTTTCGTGGCAAAAATGTTTTAAAAAAAGGAGACACTCCAGTGTGTATGTCTGGCAAAATCCAGCGTGGACCAAAGAGGTGTAGAAATTAAAATGTAACCTATGACCAGGGCAAAAAGCTGTTGACCGGGGGGGGGGGTTTCTTCTACTCCTTCCGAACGAAGTTGTGGAGCGGGGGGTGGAGTTTGCGGGTGCTAGCAGACAACTCATAATGTGGTCGCCGGGGACCCGAGATAATGCCTGCCGCCCCCCCCCCCCCCCCCCAGCTGCTCGGGCCGGAACGAGATTGCCCCCTCTTCCCCCCTGCTTATGACTTGGGCAGGATTGACCTTGTGAATGTAATTATACCAAGTTTACTCACCAAACACCCACTTTTTACCCATCAACTTTACCCCTCAGCTTTACAACTATAATAAAACACGCGACACAGGAATTGGAGAAAAGTGTTGGATTTATTTTTCCAGGCCACAGCTTAAATAACCAGTATAAATAACAATAACAGTAGAACACAAAGGTCTCTGACGGTGCATAGTTGTCAATATAAAGTTTGTTTGCTGTTCTCTGGAATCATATGAGAGATTCCATCTTTATCTGCCAGGCTTCTAGGGGTTATTTCACTGACATAGAGTCACGGACTGTAGTGAAGTGAAAATTCACTCAATAATGTATAATAAATAGATAGGTCTGGCCATGACATGATTCATGTCAGAAAAAGTGTTTATGTCTGTAAAATATGTAAATGTGTCAAGCACCTGCTGATGTGTCACCAGAGGTGTGGCCAAAGCCCTCCCCACTTCTAAATGTAACTAACCTTATCTGCCCAGTTACTGGTATTGGCCACTCCTTGACCCTAGTCTAAAAAATAGTGTGTTGCAGAATATTCTGGGCCATTCTTTCATCTCCTGCATCCTGTTAGGATTGCTAACAGGATGCAGGATTGCTGTGTGTCACCGGAGCAGAGCTGAGGCCTATCGTCTGGATCAAGCCTCCCCTTGTGGACTGACCACATCTTGGGTGAGAGCTGAGGCTACCTTCTTATACTCTCAGCAGGCTGGTTAGGCACTTGTTTGGAACTGTAGCATCCTATGTCTATGCCCCATCTCTACGATTTGGGTGATGGTACATATACTTCCTGCTAGTAAACTTGTGAATAGCCCCTAACCAGCCGAGTGGACAATCGTTTATTGAGAGTAGATGGTGATCCAGTGGTGTGTGAAGCCATGTAGACAGGGGTACATCGAGCATCAAAAGAACCTGGTCGTGGTAGTGCATCCACTCACACTGCCCGACACTACAGGACTATCTTCATTCTCCCCAGCCACGCCATTCATCGTTGGGGAGGCATCTGCCTAAACGCCCAGGTTGCCCATGCCTAAAACCCCCACTGGGTAAACTGATGCCTGGATTACAGTGCATGCATATCATAAGTACACTATTTTTCACACCAATCCCCTTAATGTACGTTGACATGTATTAACATTGAATTCAATATGTACTTTTTATATATTTGCTTAACATGTATTGCCCAATATGTGTAAAAATGGACAGATGTGAACCAAACCGTCACCTAACCTCCTATGGGTTCTTATAGATATGCAGTTTGCTTAGAAGGTGGGGATCGCTTTAAATGTCGTATATTTCTTTACAAGGCTGTCAGAATAAAAATAAAAGAGAACCCAAAGTCATTCCCAGAGCCAAAAATTATTTGTTGAGGGCCATGAAATGGTCAGGGCTGTTCTTGGCTCCTTCTCAGGCAGACTTATATATTCATTTTTCTCAAAAACCTAAATTATCCTCCTTTTATTTGAGAGCTCCCATCTCCGGGCACCTTTATGAGCTGCAAAAAGTACAAAATATGTATGTAAATTAAATAACTTTTATTCTGCTTCAACGGCTGAGGGCCGCTTGATAAATTGTGCCGCCCGCTAACACGTTCCACCAGACAATTGGAAGTCTTTCACACATCGTGAATAAGGCTTTGCTTATTCTCTGGCCTAATAAATTCCTAAGATTTAAGCTCTTCAGTGCAATTTCCTCTCCAGCTGCAGAGGCTGCCCATTTTCTTTTATTTTTTTGTGGTGAAATTGGACCAGAAGGCCTTTAAATTGGCCTTTTTGTATTATTCAATACAAACCGTTTACCTTTTTTCACTTCACCAACGGCTGAAGTCAACAAACAAATTTAGGAAAGTTACTGGAAGCGTAGGAGGGCAATTCAGAAATGGAGGTGCAGAAGCTGTGCTGGCATTTGGAAAGGGTCATATTTAGCTCAATGTGCTGGCCGGGTGTTATTTTTTTCCCTCTTTTTATTGATTTTGTAAAGTACATTTACCACCTACATTGCTCCGGTCAAGTTAAATCTGAAGATTTTCTTCACAGTTCTGAAACTACAAACGCTGTTGGAGCTTAAAACTGTAGAACTTAAAGTGCTCCTGAACAAATATGAGCTACTTTTGCTTATGTGTGCATTGGAGAAGGGATGTAAAAAGACTGGCTGTTTTGTCATTACATGGTATAACTTGCTTTGAGTTTATAGGGCAAAACGTCGTGTGGCCCACGTCTCTCAACTTTTCCCTTATAAAATGAGGAAAAAAATACAGATAATGAAGTCATTGACAGTACTTCCAGTATTTGAAATGTTCTGAGGTAGAGAACCACTTTCACTTTTCAAACTCGGGAAGTGACGTCACTTCCGGTACCCCTCCAATTAGCTGACTAACTTAGACGGGGGGGGGGGGGGGGGGGGGGGGGGGGGGGGGGTTACTCTCCCTCCTAACTTCCCACCATGCTTGTGTGTATAATGTGCAGAACAGCGCCCCCTCCTCAGTTACTCAAATTTCGAAATCATGGGAAATATCTGTTATTTATATAAATCAGGAATTGGCCAGGAAAGCCCTTTAAAAAGCCAGACTTTCTCTGTCAAAACAACAAGCTTGACCACTGCAGCAGTGAAATATAAACCTCTGCCTACCCAGTCCCACCGAAGGCAGCCCATCAACTTGGCACTTGACCCCTGCCATTCCTAGCGCCCACTCCCACTATGCTCCTTTTATAGGTAGGTGAATAGAATGGGTTGAGCACTAAGAAAGAATTGGGGTTATAAGTGGCAACACACCGGCTGATGGATAGTGAGGCCCAATGTTCCCTTCTAAGCCAATGTTCTATCCCTCTGGACAGATAATAGGATACTTACCTTCCATACCTTTGTCTTCTCTTCCTCTCCCAATTCCTCTTCTTGACTCTTCTCTGTCCCATCATCTTGCCCAATCTTCACTTAATGACCTTGACCTTCTTTCCTCCTCCTAAAATGGGCAGCTGTTGCACAAGTAATTCCACGCTGGGATGCCTGTTCTTCCAAATGATTTATTGGTAATGTTGGTTTTATGTTTATTTACATGTTGCTTGACCCCAGGACTCCTCACCCGTTCTCATAACCTTGTAGTGACCAGGGTAACACCACATATGTATATAATTTGTGAATTGTATATACTGCCCTGTGTCACCAGAATCTGTATAAAAAATGTGTATATAGCTTTAAATGTTCCTAGCATTCCTCTATAGCAGGTGTAGGGATGACTAATGGCTTCTAGCTTCCAGGTCTTTTTCTGGCCTTACAATGTAACTTTTGGTTTCTGTCTGCAGATAACTGACTGCCCTCCTCCAAGCAGAAGAGATATATATACCTCCCTAGGCCCTTCTTAGCCAGAGTTGGGTTAGCTCCTGAACCACCTACAGCCAGTGCCGTGCAACCTGATTTGGAGTAATCTCCTATCCTGGGTTCTCCCGCAGGCCGTCCCCTAGCAGTGCCCGGGACCAAGGACCCCCATCTGTGGTGACAGAAAGGGTTTGTCCCATGGACCAGGACTGCCTTCCCTCGAACGTGCCCGAGCAGATGGTTGCGGCTACCGGTGCTAAAGCTAGGCAGACGCAGGATTCCTTCCTACTCCACCTCACCGCCCGTTATTCCCTATTGCTATAGCCACTGGACTCTACCTGACCCCCTCTGACTGGGACGTTAGGCCATTATCCTCCCTGCAGCGGGTAGCCTCTTTACTGCAACAGTAGCTTCTAAAGTGTGTGCCCCATTCCCAGGCTTGGGTTTGGTGTTTGGACTGTATACATTCCCTATAGTAAAGACTGTAAATAACCACCTACCAGCTGCCTGAGCCTCTCTTTATTGAAGTGTGTGAGCCTAATCCAGTGTGTTTGAAAATTCCAAAGAATCTTGTCATTCGGAGCAACAGAATGCCCTCCACGACACTACAACCTCATAACTTTTCTAAAACTAAACGAAGACCAAAGCGAAGCGTATTCTTTGGAACATTGTATTTTTATAGAAAATTAAATGCAAAATACAATTTGGCCACAGCCTGTAAACTAGTCATATAATGACAATAAAAACACATTTTATCTTTTAACATAGTAAATTTTCCGCTCTCCTTTAAAACCACCGTACCTGCCACCAGCCCTCGAATACCAGCACGGTGGGTACCTTATTTACAAAAAAGCGCCAGTAAATAGTGACTGTCCTTGTATTATTGACACGTCACCTGAGCTTAAACTCCACTTTAACCTGTTGCAGAAATCACATAACAACCATGCAGAGAGATGGAGAGTGGGTGGGTGCTGCTCAGACGTGAAAAGGACTCTCCCTCTTCTGGCTCCAGGACAAAACGGCCTGAAAGCCACGCCTCTTCCTGTACCTGCCCCTGCCAGGTAGCCACTCCCACGGTCATTCCCTGCATCATGGTGCCCTCCCGCCTCCCTTTAATGGGCTCTGGACATTTTTTCTATGTTGCCTTTTTTCACAGTAATTCTGTATTGGTGATGGCATATTGTTATATGATACATTTATTCTTGAGCACTGTATTGCATGGTTGATCTCTTATCGTCCCTTCTCATCTTCCTTGTTCATCTACTACGGGGCGGGCAAAAGAATTGACCACACACAAGATATAAAAATACTGGCTGTGTTGAATATTTATTATAACTAGTTGTTAATATCATTTAATGGAGTTTAGGTCCTAGTTGACAATACAAACATACATTTACATTTTGAACTATAGTCCTAACAATACAGACAAAAAAGCCTAGAAATATATAGCAGCCTCATCATAAATGAATGCCAATGTACAATAGAAGAAATTGTTAAACTTGCACCGTGGTCTCTGAGCCCAGCAGCAGTCAAGTGTTTTCCTTCTAATGATAAATAAAGTAGTGTTTCCTCACCTGCATTGCTAAGCAGAATATTCTCATCTGGAAGAGATCTGAAATCGTATTAAAGACTACAAGTCAAGCTGAAGAGGAAGAAGTCGCATGTACTCGCCCCCGCCACGATACGACACAATTATCCCAGAAACATTTGCTTGTATGGATCCGTGTTGTAGCAATTATACGCAGCTGAAGGCAATCTTTCTGCCGCCGCTCTCCCCACTGTCTTCCCAACTACTGCCACATCTGCATCTTGAAGGCCCACAAGGTACACATTGTCCAGTACAGGTGCACCAGAAGATAAATTCCACCGGCAAAAAAAACTCCATTGACAGCATAATCTCCTCCATGGAAATAATTCCGTCAATGCAATATGGAGTAATTTCACTTAAATAAATTACATGTTCCAGGGAACCGAGTCACGGGCAAACGTTTTACTACATATGCTGTGTGAGCATTTTCTTGGTTCCAGAAAAATAAGGCATATAGAATGGAGTATGTATCAGATTATATTGATTTTTTCGAATGAGCAGACATGACAGATGTACCTCTCTGAATCCCTTCATCTAATGATGATGAGACTTTCGTGTTCCTTATGATTTTTCCATCTCCTTCTGTTGGCCATCTTCCACTATGCCATTACAAGGCCACAAATGATGTTTCTTCTAGATGTGTGCTCATAGAGCTCTCTGCTTAAGGTTACAACAAGAACATGATTGGAGGAAATCCTAGTCAACTCTCAAAGTCGTGTAACCGACCTCTACATTCATTGAGTTCTCACTTCATAAATAAACAGTGAACTCCATAACCACAAAGGTTCTGTTTTTTGTTATAAATATCTACCTATGTGGCACCTGGGCATAGAATCCCTACCAACCCCTGATATCCAGATAACAGGCTTTATTGGGTAATCCTGAAAACAAGCCAAGGGTCATACACAAAGGTCAGTCCAAGAAAGTACAGTACAGATGGAGGCAGAAGGCATAGTCAGGGACAACCCAAAGGCAGCAATGTCAGAAATCAGGCCGGGTCACTGTGGTCAAACATACAGGTAACTCAAACATATGAGCCCACCCAAGCACACTACTATAAAGCCTATGAAAAGCAATGGTTTGCACAGCACTGGCGCGATAGACGGGCCATCTGAGGCAGGTCGACGTGTCCGCGCAATTGGGACATAGACCTGCCTCCCCTCCCGTCCATGCCCGCCGCTCCTGGGGCTCTGGTGCCAACGCTGGGTGTGCATGACAGATCCTCATTAAATGGGCAGATTGCTTAACAAAGGTGAATAATAAGTTGGTGACTCTCATGCATTAAACTGAACTGCCCTGCATCAGGAGAGCAGGATTCCTGAACTGTACTGTGTTTAACACATCTATATGGTTTCTGGGAATGCAGTTTTGTCCAAACAGTAGTTTGGTCAGAACTGATCCCTTCACCAGTGGAGAGGTAGATATGTACTGTGTTGAACACATATGTATGGTCTCTGGGGATGCAAAAGTAGTTTGAACAGAACTTATCCTTTCCGGAGACATGCTTTGGCCATGTTGCCTGCTGCATGGACTGCCTGTGATCCCTGGGGTCAATTATGCGGGATACCTGGCAGGATAAGTATCTTACAGTGAGTCAATTTAATCTATCGTTTTGCTATTAACTCACAACCTGGAACTTTCTGGTACAGCAAGACCAAAAGTCATGTAAAGCATACATAGGGTGACTATAGGGGAGTGCCACAAGCCTTAATGTTTATCCTCAATATAGATGGTGGAAAACTAGTTGTGAATGTATTGCAAAGCCCCTGAACTTGGTATCTTCCCTTGACCCCTGAACTTGGTTTCTTGCCTTGACCCCAAAACCTCAAAAAACCTAAAAAAAATTTCCCTATATTTCCAATAATTTTGGTGAATGTATATCTCTACCATCTCTAATTTCAACCTGCTAGACATTTGCCATGGGTGCTTCCACCACAGATCACATCAATACCCAGCTTGAATATACAAAAATAAAATAATATTTGGCAACCATCTTCCGTGCCAAACATTTTCCACAGGAATTTAAAAATCCCCATATGGCGTACAGTCAATGTCAAAAGGAATAAGGTAGCACCTGCTGTCTCCTGGCTGTATTTCCCATCCTAGCTTAAACTTTATACTTATATCATTTTTAATATCCATGCAAATCTGGTTTTGTAGAGAAAAATCTGTCCGTAAAGATGTCTCTTTATATTAAAAGACAGCTTGCGATTGTAAGCGTAACATAAGTGACTTTTTGAAAGTGTGAAGCGTGCTGGAGAGGATTCACCAAGAAGAAAGAAGAGTGGAATCACAGATTCCCAATACTTGCCGTACCTGGAAGATGTAAGTCCAGCATTGGTTCCAAATTCCTTCTGTAGTTTTGTCACAGTAGAGGTCCCAGTGGTCTGTCACAGTCAGCAGCTTCATATCTTTACAAACCCTAACATACAACAGGAAATTCTTCATGGAATTTATTTATCAATAGCAAAAGTTTACACAAATTCATGCTGTATAGTTGCAAGAAAAAGTATGTGAACCCTTTGGGATTCTGTGGAGTTTTGCATGAACTGGTGATAAAATGTGCCTCTGATCTTCATCTAAGTCACACCAATAGAAAAACACAGTCTGCTTAAAATACTACACAAACATTATATGTTTTCATGTTTTTATTGAACATAACATGTAAACAGTGCAGGGTGGAAAAAGTATGTGAACCCCTAATGACTTCTCCAAGAGATAATTAGAGCCAGAAGTGAGCCAACCTTGAGTCCAATCAGTGTGATTATTATTACTATAATTATCTTATATAGCACCAACAGGAGCTCACAATCTAGGTCCCTACCATAATCATATAAACATAGGTCACATGTAACTAACATAGGAGAATCTTTATTTGGGGAAGCCAATTACCCTACTGCAAGTCCTTAGAGTGTGGAAGGAAATCAGAGCACCCAGAGGAAACCCACACAGACACAGGGAGAGCATACAAACTTCTTGCAGATAGTGCCCAGGCTGGGATTTGAACCTAGGACTCTAGCTCTGAATGAGTGCTAACCAACTGAGCCACCGTGCCGCCCCATGATGATGATGTGTGATGATATTAGATGTGTTTCTGAAAGCTCTATAAAAAAACAGTTTTGGTTTTACTGGTTTCAAGAAGCACTGTCTGATGTGAACCATGCCTCGCAGAAAAGAGCTCTCAGAAGACTTACGATCAAGAATTGTTTACTTGCATGAAGCTGGAAAGGGTTACAAACGTATCTCCAAAAGCCTTGATGTTCATGTGTCCACGGTAAGACAGACTGTCTACAAATGGAGAAAGTTTAGCACTGTTGCCACTCTCCCTAGGTGTGGTTGTCCTGTAAAGATGACTGCAAGAGCACAGCACAGAATGCTTAATGAGGTAAAGAGGAATCCTAGAGTGTCAGCTAAAGACTTACAGAAATCTCTGGCACATGCTAACATTTTTGTTGACACATCTTAAATAAGGAAAACATTAAACAAGAATGTAGTACATGGGAGGACACCACAGAGGAGGCCATTGCTGTCCAAAATAATATTGCAGCATGTTTGAAGTTTGCAAAAGAGCACCTGGATGTTCCACAGCACTCCTGGCAAAGTATTCTGTGGATAGAGAAAAAAATTCTTGTTGTTTGGAAAAAAAACATACAAGACTATGTGTTGAAAAAAAAGGACACAGCACACCAACATCAAAACCTCATTCCCACTGCACAACATGACGGAGGGAGCATCATGGTTTGGGATGGCCAACTGAAGCTCTGCAGAGGATGGGTGATGCAACAGGACAATGACCGAAAGCATACAAGTCATTCAACAAACAGAATGGCTTCAACAGAACAAAATATGCCTTCTGGAGTGGCCCAGTCAGAGTCCTGACCTCAGCCTGTTTGAAATGCTGTGGCATGACCTTAAGAGTGTGATTCACACCAGACATCCCAAGAATATTGCTACACTGAAACAGTTTTGGGAAGAGGAGTGATCCAAAATCACTCCAGATCGTTGTGCAGGTCTGATCTGCAACTACAGGAAACATTTGGTTGAGGTTATTGCTGCCAAAGAAGTGTCAACTAGTTATTAAGTCCAAAGGGTCATACTTTTTACACTTTGCATTGTGAATCTTTACAAGTTATGTTCAATTAAAACATGAAAACATACGTTTGTGTAGTATTATTTTAAGCCGATTATTGGTGTGACTTAGATGAAGACCAGAGCCCATTTTATGACCAAATCATGCAAAACGCCACATAATCCCAAAGGGTTCACATACTTTTTCTTGCAACTGTATATGCAGCATTATTAAACCTCATGGTGTTTGCATTCTTTTTAGAATCAAGCATCGCCTCGCTACGT